>JZKD02S2035013.1:260660-273542 GCA_000966675.3 Picea glauca | reverse complement strand
TCTTAGGTAGATTTTATTTCGTTTGGTTTTCTATTCTATGTTAACCCATTTTGATTTACAGCAAACCTGTTCTGCCCTGCTGAGCCCAACAGGGCATGCTAGTGCTCCCATTCTTTCTCACCAGGCGACGATTCGAGCATGAACATTGACGATGAGAAAAAAGTTTCGTTGACCTATATATATGGATGACAGTATTCTCGATGTCCCCTCCTCTTGATGATTTATTGAGTCTAGTCAGTTTTTATTAATGTTGTCAGTAGAATACCCTTCTTATTAAGGGGGAGTGTTGAAATATTGTAAATTCAAAGAGCATTCTACTTGAGAGAGATTTGATTAATATTACTATATTATATTTAATTAGGTCCTATTGTGCCTTAGTAAAAGTCAGCCCTATTGTGC
Organism: Picea glauca; assembly: GCA_000966675.3. Taxonomy (NCBI): domain Eukaryota; kingdom Viridiplantae; phylum Streptophyta; class Pinopsida; order Pinales; family Pinaceae; genus Picea; species Picea glauca. The sequence continues at coordinate 273,143 of JZKD02S2035013.1, read as the reverse complement.
CTTGACAATTAATTTTAAATTAAGAGGGTAAAGTGACAAGTCGACCCATACATAATTATAGTCTATCTAGACCACTATTTATAAGTGAGGCCAGTGCCTCATTTGGACACTCACCAAATCATCTCTGTAGTGTGCAAGTCTTGGAGTAGAAGCTGCTACAACTGGGGGTGACGTCAAGGAGGTTTTCTAGTCTATATTTTGGTATTTCTTGGTCAAGTGGTGTGCTACTCTTCCTAGAGAAGGAGTAGAAGAGGATATTCTATTCAGTCTTTGGTATATCTATATTGAGGAATTTTTTGTTGGGTTTTTTCCCCCATGAGGGTTTCCCAGGATAATCTGTGTGTCTCTATTATTTTTGTGATTGCCTCTCTTTCAATGATCTTATTTATGCATCTAATGTGCTAAATGATTATAATAATAAAGAAGAACCATAACTGCTAGCTGTATAAGTAAAACTTCAACACCTACTAAGCTCTTCTTTGAGTGTGTTTGGGTTCATTTTGGGCTACCATGAACCATTATTTCATATATAGATAGTAGTTTCCTTAGTACTTTTTGGTCCATCATGTGGTCTCTGATGGAAATCAAGCCGATCAAATTAATTTCCTTCCACCCCCAAATAAATGGATACACAAAAGTGGTCAATAAGATGATTGTGCATATCCTACACATGTACAACTCCATGCATACACGTACATGGGATGAGATCCTTTCATATGTTAAACATAGCTACAACATATCTCTTTTGATCTCTATTGACCACATCCCTTTACAAGTGTGCTTGGGGTTCCATCCATTGGCCCCCATTGATGTGGCTCTACCCACTACATATTCATATGAAGAGTCCTCCCATGCTGAGACTGAGGTAAATAGAGAAACCGAATTTATTGAATGATTCCAAAACATTCAACAATAGGTTAATGATATCCTACAAAAATCTAATGCTAAGTACAAGAAATGACATGACTGTTGGCGTGCAGTGGGAAGACCTAGGGTTCAACATTAAATCACCAAAAAACCCCTAAATATACTGGCCCCTTCGACATCACTTACAAGTAGATGGAGTCTCACTCAAGGTATCTATGGGGATTGCAGGAACCAGGTTTTCAGAGTCATGGAGGAATGGGAGACATTCATCATAACCATTATTCTTAACACTCATTCATTATACCATAGATCATGTGCCTAGAACCATAACAACATATAAAAAATTCATATTAACCAACATACATTAAGTGCACGCAATAAATAGAATAACAAGTAACCACATCACAACACAACATACATCATGACACAAAGATTTAACGTGGTTCACCCCAAATTGGGCCAAGATCTTATATTATCATTCAACATCATCTCTTACAAAAGGTGCATACTACACTCATACATAATGTCTCATTTCTACCCCAAAATTCCCTTGCCATTAGAGCATACACTACACACTTAGCTCATTCTTCCCTTCCAACTCCTCTTGAACTTTAGAATTACCTTTGCTCAGATCATAAGTCCATGAATCTCTAACCCAAAATGAGCTCACTCACTAACCAACCACCTCCACCCAAAATCCCATTACATATTTATACGTTTACATTAGGGCTTATCCCATTACAATGTGGAAAAAATGTCCATCTAATTCTAACTAACTTCCACCTTCCGCACCCACTGACCCCTGAAAATGCACTAGCTATCTTCCTTTCTTCTGTGCATGCGACTCCTTAGCTGATTTGTTGTGTGGTTTTCTCCTGCATGATTCCCAAAACTGGTACCAAAATGTCCTAATCTAACAGGCCCCCAACACTCACCTGTGGCTCGTCTTGAGCCACTTCGAGATTTCTTCCACATTGCCATGAACTTCTGGAATGTTTCTCTTGCAGTCATGACCTTTTAATTTACTTGTGTTTCCTGCTACAAAATTTCCTTTTCCATCTCTGTAGTTTGTGGGGTAAATGGTAACCTAATGTTATTCTCGAGCAGTAATTAAGTCAAATGATTGTGGATATCCTTTAGGTGTTTTAAATTTCTCCTTCAATTTGGGTATATGGGTTTCTTGCTTCTCAAGTATCATAAATGTTGCAATACCAAGGTTCTTGCTACTCATCTCCCTCTGCACTCCTACTACACACTTCTCCACTACTGCTATGACTCATTCGACAATGACCCCAGGTGGAATTACTAGTGTAACCATGAGCTTTGTGGTCCTATACTTATGTGGTGCCAACTCTGGAAAATTCTATATGTATGTCAATATATGGTTGGCATACTTCATATTCCCTATTGTGCTTAACATATCTTCTTCAACGAATACCACTAGTGGGATATTTGGTTCGAAAAGTTCATACTTTGGCTCCCTTTTTAGCTTAGCCTACTTCGTTTTCATGTTTCTTGGTGGCACATAATCCTTCAGAAAGTGAATCAGGCTCGACCTTGATGCTGACGCTCCTGGGGTTTCTTTGAATACATGTATTGATGTTTTCCTGGTGTGATATTTATTTTTCTATGATGAAGCTTCTCCTATCCTCGGTGGTGCCATTGTTCTCTGCAACTAACTCACATATGGAAATTACTTGCTTGGCTCTATCAGAATTGAATTTATATGCAACACTAGATTATCTCTGGCTCTTTTGTTCTCTCGAATGTGTATGCAACAATAACACTTCCCTGTCAATCCCTCATATGCTTTTATAGCCTGTCGCCAACTATTTCTATTCTTTTTCTCCAAAAATTGTAGTCTAATCCACTCACATTCGCATTCAATACTTTCCCTAACTCTTCATTCACTTCATATCCTCTGATGGATCATACACCATATTTTCCAGCCTATCAAAACCCTCTTTCAATTTTTCATTCATAACTACGCGACTCCACTACTTCACCGTCATGTCTGCTCATTAATGCTTGTCCCATCATGTATGTTATTTAATGTTTTTCTCACCTTTTGCACATATTTCTATCACAATTCAATCCTCATTCCTATGCACGATTCCTTCCCGTTTTCTACATCTCCGTGACATTTTCAGTTTTATCTCCTTACCAGTTTAATTGTTTAAACAATACCTTATGAAAACTTTCAACCTTCTGTCTCTTGCCTTATATTATTTTATTTTATTTCTTATTTTATTTTTCTTTCTATAATACATTATAATACAAGTCCTATGGTACACATACTGCACACTTAGACTAGTTCCTAGAAGTCCATCTGTCCCTATATAGTTTCATCTGATTACCGTTAACCGGTCCTTCCACAACTTCCCCATTCAGTTTCTCCAACTGAAAAACACTCGCTTCTGTCCCAAATCTGATCACATATGGACCCAACCAATACATTTGAAACTTTCCAGGGTGCTGTAAAAACTTGCCGTCATACAAAAAAACTAAGTCTCCCTTATGGAACTTCTTCTACTTCATTTGTCTGTCATGCCAAGCCTTTTCACGTGATTTCTGAACATGCTGATGAAATCCTGTGAAAGATGGTCCTCCTCTAGTTCCACTAGTTCTGAAAATATTTTCTCCACTGTGCCTAAATCCATGAGCTCTGTTAACATAGCAATGGGCAGACTCGACACGATGAATTCCATAGGAATAAAAACTTCTTGGTCATACACTAATATGAAAGGTGCATGTCCTGTCAACTTCTTACTCATATTCCTATATTACCATAATGATGCAGGAGCATAAATCTAGCCATCCATACGCCAGCCATCCAGCCCACTCAACGCATTCAAAGCGTGCATTCAAGGAAGAGAGGCACTAGTCCTCTCACATTTTGAATTTGATTTCAATGTAATTAATGTATGTAAGGTCGTGGATCCATAGAGCCATGCTTTGAGCATGCATTAGGTAGAAGCAGCCTTAAATGGTTGTAAGGCTGGGATCTAGCTCCGATTTGGACTAGACAACCATTTAATTGTGATTCAATGAAATTGAATAGAGTAGGTAGCTTGGAGGGAAGAGCTCAAAGAGCCCCCTCATGTAAAAGATCCTTTGTATGTAGGATGAGTTACAGGTATTTGAGTAAGGAGAGTCGAGAGATGGGAGAGGTAGAAATAGTTAGAAGAGAAGATAGAGAAGGAGCCGAGACTCTGTAAAAGCCTGAGCTCAAGAACACCTTGTAAAGGAGGCATTTCATATTAATATAAACAACAATTTTTCATGCATGTTATTCTATGGTTGCATGAATGTCTTGGTGTGTTCTTTATATGCTGTAGATGTGTGTGTTAATATGCATTTGCAGGGACAGGTAGGTTCTGCTACCTGTTGGGTTCTTTGATTTCAGGTTTGGGGTTCTTTATGGTCTCATGCCATGAGGGCATGACAGAATGCTGCAGGTTATGAGAGCCAGTGCATAGAGTGCATTTCCAATTCTGCGGAATTTGGACAAGGACGTGCCAGGATGGTGCACTAGCTGAAGTCTTAAACTCAGGGAAAGATCTCAAGGTTGCTGAACACCTTGGAGATAGGACAGTGCAGAGGAAAGGCACAAAAGAAGACAAAATATCTGAGGAGTTCTGTAGAGCTCTTCCAGGAGGGCATTGAGAAGATGCATGGGTTGCATTGAGGAAGAAATCCATTGTGAGTTCAAGGAGGAAGACAAAATCTCTAAGGATTTATGTAGAAACTTTTCCAGGAGGGCATCGAGCTAACGCACAAAGTGCAGGAGAGAACTCTTACTTGAGTTCAAGGCGAGGACAAAATCACTGTGGGATTCTATGAGGAGAGACTCTGCTAGGAGGGCATTGAGTTGGTGTGCAGAGAGAGCATAGAAAATAACTCTTTTGAATTATGTAACAGAGAAGCGTCGAAGGGATAGGACCTTCACAAGGTTGTTGAATACCCTACAGGCTCAGCAAGGAGTTGCTTGAGCAAGAGACTGCCAAGAGGGCATCAGATTCTCCTTCTAAGGGAGAATAAAGGGTTAAGTCCCTTAGAGGTCCGAGTAATAGAAAATCTCAGGATAGATAGCACCTTCATGTGTGTAGAGACACTATAGGAATCACAGAGGTCAAGGAAACCTTTCAAGGTTTCATAGAAGAGAAGCTCAGGAGGAAATGTGCCTTTGTGCACAAGAGTGACAGCTACAAGGAGCGCAGAAGTCAAAGAGGACAAAGCTCAGGAGGGAGAGTGATTTCATACACAGATCGCTGCAAGTAATCGTAGAGGCTGAGAGAGACCCTTTGGAGGGTTTGATTCTGAGGAAGATCAGGAGGAAAACCACTTTCAAAGAACATGGACAAAAGCTGAAGTCACATGCTTTGTAGCAGGAAGAAAAGGTCGGGGCCTTTGATAATTTGAATTCTTCCAAGGTTAGGGAAGAAATAGAGTGCCCATAAGGAGATAAGCACAACTTCCATTGGATCAGGCAAGGATAAGATCTGGACTGTTGAAGTTTCATGTCTAGGAAGCAGCAGGAGAACGCACAGGGAAGGAACAAATCTGAGCTGTCAGATCTTGCGCAGATAGCTGATAGCCATCAGATCTAGGGAATGGAGCATGAGGTTTAACCCCCATATGTAAAGAAGAGGACTCGTCAAAGTCCTGAAAACATCGTGATCGTCCAACAGGAGGACATGTGGCGAGCGGTCAAGGTTTCGGGAAAATTCATGAAAGGATGCGAGTCGTTGATCCAGTTGGATCGTAGCCATTGGTTCAAGAGGGACATAGACCAAAATTTTGGCATTTTAGCATTTCATCTACCGAGCACACAAAGGGAAAGAGTTCATGACTCTTGACCCATGAAATCCTAAAAGGATCAGAGCCGTTGGATCAGGGGAGGCTCAGAGCCGTTGATCTCCTGCAGAAGTGGAGTTTCGTCATTTTGGGATTTGGTATTTCAAAATTATTGAGGCAAGGAGTCCATGCCCTTGGGGACAAAAAACCCGAAGTCACGAAACACGACATAGAGAGGAGTGGAACTACTGTCATACCTGATATCGGGATATTGGGATTCGGCATTTCGGGGATCCTGCAGACAGGAAGCGAGATACTTCACATCAGAAGTCCCAAAGTCATGAAGACCGACACATCATTTGAGAGGAGAAAGCCAGGCCAGGGATTCGACATTTTGGGGATCGACACTTCAACAATCCTAATGACTAGGAGATGGGGCTCTTGGTATTGAAAACCCCAAAGCAGGCTGCGGTCACAGGAAGAGCGGTCACATGGATTGGGAATGTGGACCATGCTAAGTGTTGTTGGAGCCATTTTGGATTTTTGACATTTGGGAATTCGAAGGGTCGAGGATTCAGGGAACTCAACGCCAGGATTCATGAAGTCACGAAATCTGAAAAGCTCATGTTGGATTGGACCGAAAGTCACATTTGATGGCCAAGGGGAAGTGAAGCTCGCACCTTGTGCATGCTCGCACAGGGGGGTTTTTAGAAGGACCTGGGGATCGAATGTTGAGGTTCCGATAGGGATCCAAAGGATCCTCTTCAGCTCAGAAGTGAATTCATGAACGATCCTTAGACTGGGAGGTCGCGCAGAACCTGCTGAGGTAGGGGATGCTATGCCACATAACACTGATGTTGGCACGCAATTGTAATACCTTAGATTTAGTTTATTCTACCAACAAATCCTATAGACACTGAACTTTTCAACATCACCTGCATACAAGTGAAGTCTCACCCGAGGCATCTACTGGGACTGTAGGAACCAAGTTTTTGCAGGGATGAGGGGATGAAAGGATATCATCATATTCATTCCTACTTATCTATCTTGTGCACTGTATTGTTTTTCCCTTTTCCCCTGATTAGTTAGTAAACTTTAATTATGCAACACCATCATGAAAAGAATTGCAACATAAACTATTCACTGTAACCTTCATCATTACTGCACATCAATCAACTAACAAATCTTTTTAGGTCTAGTTATAAATAAATAGAACATCCATGACCAATCACATAAAAAGACATTCAGACACAAAGTTTTAACGTGGTTCACCCACTCCTTGGGCTACATCCACAAAAACTGACTTATTTATTATTCTTTGTGCAATCATCTCAGTCTTGCACACTGTGCTTACAATATATATACCATATTTCCCCATATTTACTAGATTATCTGTAGTTGTAACGTCCTCGACCACCCATGGATGAGCCATGCTACACCAGAGAACACTCTTGTTCTCTCTGTGGAACATACTGTAACATACCCATCAACCAATTGGGCTATGCCACATGATTTTATAACTGCATGCATTTAAAATACATATGCACATAACTCCTGCGGAAGCGTTATATATAAAACGTAAATAGACAAATACATTACGTAAATGCACTAATTCACACTGAAATAACAGTAAACATAGACATGCAACATATATAGGAAATACCCATAACATTCAGACAGTTATAAACACACATAAGATAAAACCATAAATATAAGCATGCAAATAACAATGCAACATGTAAATTTATCAACCAATTGGCACTTATCTTGGTAATAATGTCACCAACTACGTGCAGACCTTCCACAAACCTCCTAGCCTTAGACCACACTGTTCATCACTCTCAACAGTGAGTCACCCCCAAGCTGGGACTAAACTCCACCTGGGTAAAGGGATTCCTAACCAGGATAAAGGCTCATGGACAACAGGGAAGACTCCATCTTAGGTGCTCACTCAACTAACAACCTACAGTCCCTCATTCCCCACATTCCTATCCCACGCCTGAAAGTGTGCCCCTTATTTGCTCAATAGTCCCTGGGTTGCCCCACTTCCCTTCTAGGGCTTCAACAACAGGTCGGACAGGAAGTCTTAGAGCCCTGCAGTTGTAGTTTAGCACATTCAGGAAATCAATCCCCAAAAATTCTCTCACCCAAAGAAGTGCTCACGGGCCTGAAAACCCGCTTCTTCAGTCTAGCTCCCAAGCTAACCAGATACACAAACACAAAATGGCTATGGATACGGGTTCAGGTACAATCATGAAGATACAAAAGATAACTCAATGGTGTGTGAATACTCATGGATGATTGACTGGATAGTAGGAATGATGGTCCGAATGATGGATCAGTCCTGGAAATGAACTAAGTCCCAACAATATGTATGCATGTCCCCAACTTGACACTTGTCATGTTGGGAGCTAGTTGGTCCACTTGTACCCAACTTTAGAACTTAGGATAAAATAATTATCCATACTTTATGATTTAAGAAATATTAATATAATATTCATTTTTGGCTTAAGCTCCCTAGCTTATCCCCTTTCCTTAACTTATCCCCTCCCTTTCCCTAACTAGTGGAATTTAATTCCCCATCTCTTTTATCGTGGTCGGTCTGCGTGCAACGATGTATTTATATTAATTATGAGACATGTACAAAAACAAGCGCACTGGCCTTTAACATCTAGGCTCTCTGGACTAATCAAAACATAAGCATCCTAGCTTATAATAACTGGCTCACCATCCTATAAAACTGATCCGAATGGATCTCTATACGTGAAAGAACTTAGCGCCATGTTGATTTCAAGGTGGTGACAAAAGTGTTTAAGTGGATTTAAAATGATGCTTTCTTGAGTTTTATTTCTCACGCATTTAATTATGCATTTGTGGGAAAAATACTTCATGCATTTTTCATATTAGTTTGATTAATGCTTTATGAAGTGCTCATGCATTTAATTATGCATTTTATGAGCTTTAATAACTCATACATTATTATTATTCGCTTGTAATTAAAATGATTAATATTTGTGAGAGAAAATTTGTCTCACATATTATTCATTTATTAATTATGGAAATTGGTTTTCATGTGAGAAACCACCTCACACCAATTTGCCATTTTTCTCAATTGTAGGTTGAGAGAATCAAGGGCATGATTGGAAAGTCTTTGGGAGGTTTTGAGACTTTTCCATTTTTAAGCCTAAGATGGTTGAATATCCTACTTTTAAGGATCTTATTTTTCCTTCTTTGTAATAAGATCCTACAATTGTGGATCTTGTAATTAATGCTCTTAGTTGGAGAGTGAGTAAGGAAAATCTATATATATTCCTTATGTGATCCATGTTGAAAGAAGGAGAAGAAGAGAGGAGAGAGTGCTTAGCTATTGAAATCCATAGTGCTGAGCTAATGAAGAGCCATAGTCCTTGCATGTAAGAGAGTTTTGAGAGCTCATTTTGAAGAAGGAATATAGAAGATCTACATTCCAGTTGGAGCAGGTCCGGAGACGTAGCCCCAGAGGTGGAGGGGTGAACTCTGTTATCAACATTGGTTGTCTCTCTCTTATTTGCCTTCATGCGTTTTTCTCCATTCTATGTTCATTTACTTATGTTTATGTGTTTTTAATGCATTATGATAAATGAACTAATATGCTCAATAAAACCTGTATAAGCCATAGTCAATTTTAAAGATCCTCACATTGTAAACATTTGGGAGAGTAGTACTCAACCCGTTTACAGATCAAGTGGTATCAGAGCAGGTGACTGCTTTGTAGGATGGGCAGAGGAGCGAAGCATGCTGAAAGAATGCAAGAGTTGCAAGAGATCAATGACAACATTCAAGCTGACAATGCATAATTGAGAAGAATTTTGAAAGTAGTTGAAGAGGAGAAGCAAGAGCTTCAAGAGATGCTACGAGACAAAGAAGAGTTATTGGCTAAGTTGCAGAAGGGTGAGAAGGTGGATGCTGCATCTCAAACCGAGGTATATGATGTTTCTTCATGTTCTGTTTTCTCTCAATATGACATTAATGTTGGCATGAAGATCCTCACGAAGATGGGGTATAGAGGAGGTGGACTTGGCATTAATGGTCAAGGAGTCACCCAGCCATTGGAGGTTGTACCAAGACAACCATTTGCAGGCTTGGGTTATGGACATGAAGAGAAAGGAGAATGCTYGAAARTTGYTGAARHRAAAKCCAWCTCTTCACCACYRGATTCCAAGAAGGGAATSAAGAYARTYAGTYCTYATYRRTTCAAGGACAAGTCARGAAGGTATAAYARTSATTMAAGTTYTTCTTTTGCATATAAGAGAAATGATTTCTTCCATAGATCTTCTAACCGTGATGTAGTTAAGCATCAAACAAAGAAAATGTGGGTTAAGAAGACGGATGTGTCCATGAGAAGTGAGACCAAGTAGAAGAAGAACCTTACGTATCCTCCTGCAAGGAATGTACAACTGAATGGAAAACGAAGGAATTTCTGCCATTTCTGCAAAATCAATGGCCATTGGGAGAAGAAGTGCTGGAAATTGCACCCTGAAATTCGCCACAAGTCAAACAAGCAGAATGTAAAATATCCTATGAAGAAGGAGGCTCCATACACCATTGGAAAAGCATGATTATGAGATGTAAGTGCTTGGTGCTGGTTCAGTAAGAAGTTCATAATGTTTCTGCAAGTTGTATTTCTGCTATGTTGCAAAATTTTGAGTTTTATGGGGGTAGGTATCTCCCTTTTGATGGAAAACACTAAAAAAATTTTCGACTCGGAATCGAGAAGTAATGGCTTCATTACGAAGGGCTGGATGAGATAAATCCAACGGCGTGAAAATCGTGCCAAACGGCCTCCGGATGAGAAAGTTGCCTCTTATCTTGGATATGGTCGATGACCACAACCTTCCTTATCTTCCTCTCAACTACCCCTGGTCGCCATTTCTCTGCTTGCCTTGCCCTCGGTAGGAAGGATTATACTAGGAATAGGATGAAATGGGAGTCCAGATCTTGAAACTGAAACAAGTATGGCAAGAAAAGAAGAAACTGGGAGAGCTGCAGCGAATGGAAGGAGCCGAGTTCCCTGGTTCAGATTTCCACAGCGCGGTGAACAAAGAGGAGTCATGTCATTTTTTTTTTCATGGATCGGTCTGTGCTGTTGCAGATTTCGATTCCCAGGATGCCTTTGTCATAGAGGATAACCAGTGGAATATCTCTCCCATAAACCTTGTGGATATGATATGGAGGTCACCACTGTGTAAAGGCAGATTTTCTTGTGGAGATCGTTTTTTTTTTGGTGGAGGTCGCTTAGTTTAAAAGGAGCACCAGATCGTGAAGGTGAAAGAGCCTTTTCTGCACCGAGAAAGGTTGAAGGTATGGTTTTTTGAGAGAGGAGAGTCATCAGGTATTGGACTCGACGCGTTTTGGTGCAAACAAAACCTCCTTGATTGCATTCTGGAAGAGGCCACATACTGCTTGTTGTTCCTTCATAGATGGTAGCCGTAGAGTGGATTTGGTCAGATCTGGTCTTTCTGGAGCGGGTTTACAAGTACACCAGATTCAGCCCCTCATGCTTCATCGTCTCCTACATCTATATCGACTGCCTCGTTCATAGGCAACCGAATTTCCCAGTCATTTCACTGAATATCCATCGCCTGCTTCTCACCAGCCTCATGATTGCTGCCAAAATGCTGGATGATGCGCATTATAATAATGCTTTCTACATACAGAGTGGGTTTACAAGGAAGAAGCATAGCTCACGGATCAGATCCATAAATCTCGATAGATGATAAATTAAAATGATTTTCCATTTAGCGGATGACTGTATTGGTGGCCATAAAAGTGGAAAGATCCCAGTTTTGGCGGAGCTCTTTACCCTCTTCAGCCACCGTTTTGTGATTTTGACCGAGCTTCTCCAATGATGGTTATGGATTTGACAGTGATTTCATGGCCAACGACCATCTTGCCACCTGGATGGTGCAGATCATGCTTCATCTATTTGGAGATTTTACTCGGATTTTTTTAAATCCAATTGATTCCCATATATCAAGGACTGTATAGTTCGTTGTTTGGAGTTCGAATGAAGGAAATGTCCATATGCCAAGCATCGATTTGGTAAAGCTGACTATTAAAACTTTTGTTTTGATCATATACCCTAGTTTTAAATACTTATATATGCACATGATATATGTCATAGACGGGGTCTCCTTGGTGAGAACGTGCAAAAGTTTGCCCGGAGATGGTTCTATACTTTGGTTTTGAAACCTAATGCATTTTTTTCACCTGTGTTGTAATGGGGCACTTGATATATGTTTTGACTGTGTAAAGGTTTGTGTAGCCACTCTTGAGTGAGGAAGAGTGAGAGGGATTTTGATTATGCTTGAAGCCTTGTATTCTCAGTTGATTGAGGCATTTTTGCCTAAGCTTATTTTTGGCATTTTCATGTAAACTTGACCAATGAGTATGGTTATAAACTCTTGGAAAGTGTTTAAAAAAAAAATGTAAACAGATATGATCAGTCACAGATCCAGGTTATCATCAATTACAGGTTGCAACTTTAAGAAGATGTGGGCGTTTTCATTCCGATTCCGAAGAACAAGGTGAAGGAGTCTTGAGGGGATGTGCCTTTTTCAGGCATTTGCATTGCAGCAGTTGCAGGTGTTGGTGTTGCGTTCCGATTCCAAAGAACAAGGGTGAAGGATTCTTAATGGAATGTACCTTTCAGATACATTTGCATGCACTTGATGATGGATTGAAGCTGATACTTTTGGAGACCAAAAGTTTCTTTTGTGGGGAGGTGTGATCTGAATGGATCTCTGCACGTGAAAGAACTTAGTGCCATGTTGATTTCAA
>JZKD02S2035013.1:224091-260610 GCA_000966675.3 Picea glauca | reverse complement strand
GTTTTTCCTTCTTTGTAATCAGATCCTACAATTGTGGATCTTGTAATTAATTCTCTTAGTTGGAGAGTGAGTAAGGAAAAACTATATATATTCCTTATGTGAGCCATGTTGAAAGAAGGAGAAGAAGAGAGGAGAGAGTGCTTAGCTATTGAAAGCCATAATGCTGAGCTAATAAAGAGCCATAGTCTTTGCATGTAAGAGAGTTTTGAGAGCTCATTTTGAAGAAGGAATATAGAAGATATGCATTCCAGTTGGAGCAGGTCCGGAGACGTAGCCCCAGAGGTGGAGGGGTGAACTCCGTTATCAACATCGGTTGTCTCTCTCTTATTTTCCTTCATGTGTTTTTCTCCATTCTATTTCATTTACTTATGTTTATGTGTTTTTAATGCATTATGATAAATGAACTAATATGCTCAATAAAACCTGTATAATCCATAGTCAATTTTAAAGATCCTCACATTGTAAACATTTGGGAGAGTAGTACTCGACCTGTTTACGGATAAAAAACATAGCCTATACACAAAGGCTCGGTGGCCTCACAATTGCGTGCACTCAATTTTCTGCGCGCGCTATCCAGGAATGTGCACACTTCTTCATTTTACTGCGCAGTACATGCCTGCACTATACCATGAAATGTACATATAAAATGATTTCATACAACTCACCAACTTAAGTACATTTTCATTTACATTTAAAATTGGGTTCGGCCTTAGGGATATTACAATCCCCTCCACTTATTTATGCACTGTCCTCAGTGCATCATGTACCCATGTACAACAAAATTTCAAAAATCCTAAAAAAGATGCGGGTATTTTGCCCGCATTGCATCCTCATGCTCCCAAGTAGTGTCCTCAGGAGTCCATTGGACCTTTACAAGCCCTATGGCTCGGTTTCGGAGGTGTTTGATTTTATGGTCAAGAATGCGTACCAGATGCACTTGAAAAGCGCCTTCTTACTCCACCTGAATCACATTCCAATCAATAACATGATTAGCATCAGGTATATATTTCTTTGGCAATGATACATGGAATACATTATGAACATACATAGATGCAGGCAATGCAATCATATAAGCAACTGGACCAATCCTTTATAGGATTTCAAACAACCCACAATAGCATGCTGCCAACTTTGAACAATTTCCCACCTTCAAGGAATTTCTGTTGGCCTTCACTTTCAAAAATACATGGTCACCCACTTTAAATTCCCTGTGAGTTCTACCCTTATCAACATAAATTTTCTACCTGTCTTGGGTAGCCTTTAAATTTTTCTTTATTTTTATCATTTTCTCCTCCATTTCCCTGAGCAAATCTAGCCCAACCACTGCTCTGTCTGCTGGGTTATCCCAACTTACTGGTGTGTTGCACTTTCTGTCATAAAGTGATTCAAATGGGCTCATCTTTAGATATGCTTGGTACCCATTCTTATAAGCAAACTCTACCAAGTGTAGGTAGTCTTCCCATTTTGATGGTTTATACATCACATACATTCTCAACATATCCTCAATCACTTGATTCACCCTCTCAGTTTGTCCATCCGATTCTGGATGATAAACTGTACTGAAATTCAAATTTGTTCTAAATCCATTAAATAATCCTTTCCAAAATTTTGAGTTAAATTTTAGATCTATGTCAGACACAATTGTGTTGGGTATGCCATGCAATCTAGCAATTTCTCTCATATACACATCAACAATGTTCGCTGCCTTGTGAGTGAGCTTAACTGGAATAAAATGGGCAGCTTTAGTAAGCTTATCCACCACCACCATGATAGAATCATGTTGCTTGTTTGTTTTGGGCAGTTTGGTAATGAAATCCATTGTTACAAATTCCCATTTCCACTTAGGAATGGGTAATGGCTATAGCAAACCAGCTGGGTGTCTATGCTCAACCTTTACCTTTTGACATTCCAAACATCCAGCAATAAAATCAAAAACCTCTTTCTTCATGCCTGACAAATAATATTGGCTCTTGACATCTGCCATAGTTTTCTGATATCCTGGGTGCCCAACATAAGGCACATTATGCATTTCACTCAATATCAGAATTTTCAATTCATTAGAATTTGTTACATAACCTCTGCCCCTGTACATGAGAATTTAATCATTATTTAGCTTGTATTCCTCAATTTTCTGCTGCAAAATACCTTGCTGTAATTTTGTCACTAATTCCTTGTAATGAAAATCTAATTTGGCAACCTCTGTAATTCTGGGTTTTAAATATGATTGGTACATGCTAGTGGCTGTAGCATGCATTTCATGCACTCTTCTACTGAGTGCATCAACTAGTTTGTTCTCTTTCCTCTTCATATGCTTTATATCAAAGTCATATTCACTCAGAAATTCTAACCATCTTCTTTGCCTAACATTTAGAGTTGGTTGATCAAATAAATATTTCAGACCATTGTGGTCTGTCCTTAGCTCAAACCTTTTCCCCATGAGGTAGTTTCTCCATTTCCTCAAGGCATGCACTATGGATTCCAACTCCAAATCATGAGTGGCATAATTTCTTTCATGCTCCTTCAACTTCCTTGATTCATAACATATAACAAACCCATTTTGACTGAGGACTCCACCAAGTCCCTCTTTACATGCATCCATTCATACAATGAAGACTTCATTTGGTTCTACAATCCTTAGTATTGGGGCACTTTTCAATAATCATTTCAAGTGTTGGAAACTCTTTTCACAATCCAATGTCCATTGAAACTTCACACCCTTTCTTTGCAATGAAGTGATTGGGTGTGAAATCTTTGAAAATCCTTCAATAAATCTCCCGTAGTAGCCTCCAAGACTCATGTATGATCTTACCTTTGTCACATTCTTTGGCACTGACCATTCTCTAATGGCTTCTATCTTCTCAGGATCCACTACTATCCCATCCTTTGAAATGATGTGCCCCAAATAATGAATTTTCTTTTGATAAAATGAGCACTTGCTCAAATTGGCATACAATTGATGCTCCCTTAATACTTGCAACACCATTCTCAAATGATGCTCATGGTCTTATTCTGACTTAGAGTATATAAGAATGTCATCCAAAAAGTCAATGAAAACTTGTCTAAATATTCTCGGAAAAAACCATTCATTAATCACATGAAAACAACTGGTGCATTTGAAAACCCAAATGGAACCACTGTGAAATCATAATGACTATACCTTGTTCTGAAGGTGGTCTTGTTGATATCTTCCTCCTTAATCCTTACCTAATGGTATCCTGACCTGAGATCTATCTTTGAAAATATCTTTGCATCCTTCAATTGATCAAAAAGATTGTCAATTCTTGGCAAAGGATACTTGTTCTTAACAATCACTTTATTCAATTGTCTGGAATCAATGCACAATATTAATGTTCCATCTTTCTTCTTCACGGACAAGACTGGGGCACCCCAAGGTGACACACTTGGGCGTATTTCAGAAGTTCTTCAAGTTGCATTTGCAACTCCTTCAGCTCCGGTGTACTCATTCTGTAAGGAGTCTTTGACAATGGAGCTGCTCTAGGCATTAAATTTATAGAGAAATCAATATCTCTCTTTGGGGGTAGTCCTGGTACCTCCTTGAACACATCTTCAAATTCTTCCAAGACTGCATGATCTTCCAAATATGGCACCTTATCTCTAGGTGTCTCTTCCATATGTGCTGCAAATATTTGACACCCTTTCCTGTAACATTTCTTTAGCTGCAATGCTGAAATCTCTCTGATGGTTACTTCCCTGGGAATTCCCTGCACTCTCCTTAGTTTTCCTTCCTCATCCAAGCAAGTAAATTCTTTGTTATGACAATCTAGGAGAGAATGATGTTGGTCCAACCAATCCATCCCAATTAGACAATCATAGGAACCTAAAGGTAAGATGTTCAAATCTTCCTTGGTGTTCAGTCCATTCATGTCCATGAGGCATGACATAACCATCTCATTAACTTTTCTTTTGGCTCTTGTAGCCAGTTGCACCAACCGAGATTTCCCATTCTTTATTCTTGGCAAATGCAAACTTTCCACCATCTTAGGATCTATATAACTATGACTAGCTCCTGAATCAATTAAAATAACAATGGTTTGTTTGTTGATCATACCTTCCACCTCAATCATATGTGACTGATATTCTTCTTGCTTGTTGTCCAGGGCTGCATAGATCCTTGGTACATTTATTCCCATGTCCTCCACTATTTCATATTGCTGTACATTGTGAACAATCCTCCCTTTTTCACCTCTATGAGGACAATCTCTGAACATGTGATCTCCTTTACAACCCCAACATTGAATAGGTGGCTGCCTTGGCCTTTGACCTCCTGCCTAAATTGTTCTGGGTTCTCTAGAAGTTGGTTGTACCTAAGGATTATTTTTGAAGAATGGAGGCTTAGATCCCTTCTTCCTCTGATCCATCTTGAACTTCTTTTTGTCTTCCCAATCTTTTTGGAAAGTTGGCCTTGCTTTCTACTGTTCATAAAGGAATTTAGCTCACCTTATGGTCCCCTCCAATGTCTTTGGATCATCATGCTATATTTTGTCACTGATAAATGATGGCAATCCACTCAAATATCTTTGAATTTTGACTGTCTCATCCTTGATGAAAGAGACATACTTCAGCAGTTCTAAAAACCTTCTCTCATATTCATCTATGGTCATACTCCCAAGCTTGAGTTCAAAGAACTCTTTCATTTTCTTATCATAGTATCTTTTAGTCAAGTATTTCTTCTCAAAATACTTCTTGAATTCCCTCCAAGTGACACTTTTCTCTTTAATGTGCTGCACCTGCACAAGCTAATCCCACCACATGGATGCCTTTCCCTTGAGTTGATAGATATAAATTATACCTTCTGCATGAGAAGAATAATTATGTAATTGAAAATACTTTCTCATGCCGAGCATCCATGTTTCTACATCTGCATCCTTTTTGTGCTCACCATCAAATGTAGGAGGTTTGATTTTGTTCATTTATCCTCGTAGCTCATCCACCCCAACCTTATCATTCTTTATAAAAAGGGATGAACTTGAGATTCTATGTGATCTCTTATTGTAATTCCTCGGGGAGTGGTGGTGATGCCTGCTAACACTTCTTGCTTTTCTTCTCTCATCATGAGACCTGTGATTTCCTGACTTGCTTGAGCCACTCTCCTTATCCAATTTCTTTTCTATTATGTTCAAGCTCCCCAATAAATTCATGTTGAAGTCATCTTGCTTCTCCTTGTCTCTCATAAGCCTTTCATTATCATATTTATGGATTTGGACATCCTTCTGCAAATTTTTAATGGTCTCTGCCATATTCATGTTTTCATCTCTTCCTTCTCCATGTCCATTGAAGTTTGTTCTTTCAATGCCCAAATGGACATCCATCCCTCTGTTCTCATATTGCTGAATGTAAGTCCCCTGTGCCTCTTCCATTCCTATGGAATATGAACTGATCTTGACATGATCTAGTTGTTTTTAACTCTGCAAAATGTGCAGCCAACAAAACTTTGTTAGACTAATTGTTTCAGTAATTTCATGAAAAATATGAACCATTTTGGTTCAATAATATATCAGAATCATTTATTCTGATTTCCTAAAAGTTTTAATTCCCTGATAAATTTTTTGGGTGTATATTTAGATTCCATTTTTCAATACCTTTCCAACGCCTACTTACATTCTCAATTCCGAGTCTGGAGCAGAAAGTTATGGCTATTTGAAATTTTCCCATTAATTTTTCTGCTCATTTTTTTCAACTTGGCACAACTTTGTGCTGTAATTATGAATTTTTGCACCTACCCCATTGGAATTTTCGTATGATATCAATTGGGTTTCTACAAAAACATATTATGGACATTCTATCCAAGTTTCACCTTATTCTGGGTTCTGGGCTGCTAGTTACAACCTACTGAAGTTCTAGGCCAATTTGTGTTTTTGGTCTGGAATGTTACAGGCACCTTATTTTCCATATTAAACACCTTTAACATGCCCAAAAATTTAATTCAGTTCTGGGAATGCCTTCTATGGTTCAATATATTTCCATTGATTTCTCCTGTGCCTCAATCTAATTCCAGAGCTGAAAGTTATGGTTCTTTGAAGCTAGTTGGGTCTTACAATTTACCCTTCACTGTTTAAGCTGTAACTTTCTCATAAAAGCTCTGTTTGACGAACAATTTACACCATTAGAAAGATCTATCAGAGATATTTTATCTGAGATGTAGAGACAAAGTGTACCTTTGGTACACACTTCTATCTCATGGTTTTTGAGTTGTTAAAAAAACTCTTAAGGCCCTCAAAAACGCGATGTAAAAAGATGGCGTTCAAATGATATAAAATGTCGTAGAAAATTGTTGATTTTCTGCTATTGTTCACACTCCAAATGACTTAGCGCACACAAATTTAAACCTGTACACCCATATTTACCATGTGCAACAACAACATAAGGTAAATCATGATTCACATACCTTAAACCCACTATGTATCACTTCTCCGTCGCGCCACTAACTTGTGCGCACTACTTTTATGTCGTGCGCCAACATCCACCGCGCACATTTTTTGTACCATGCACTAATATTGCGTGCACATTTCACTCAACACCCTGCGCCATGCTAGAGTTTAGTACGTCCCCACTGCGCACCAAAAATCTACGTGCACTATTAATAAAACTGTCGCGCGACAACATATACTCACATTGCGCGTGCAGGTACCAAACTCCACTGCACTATGCCAATACTGCGCGTACCATTCATGCCATTATTATGAATGCCCACACCACGCACACTTATTATGCGTATTCACTCTGCGCAATGCCAAATTTAGCGTGTGCACCCGCACACCAACATTTTTCCTCACGGCGCCAAAATTTAGCGTGTGCACCAGAAAACCACTATTTTTCTGCGTAGTGCCAAAATTTAGCATGCGCACCCGCACACTAACAATTTTCCATGCAACACCGAAATTTAGTGCGCACACTTGCACACTAACATTTTTCCGCTGTAGAAATTGGGGCTTTTTCCTAACTTGTCCCCAATTTACCATAACATTCTACAACCATGAAATTCATTCAATTTCACCCCGATAACACCAATTCAACCTCTGCAATAACAAATCATCGTGGGTTGAATTTTATGGAACAAATTCACCCAAATCAATTCATGAATTGGGAATTTTAATTATGAATTCTGCTTCATCTGTCATAGATTTACTGTAACTTCAAATTCGACCAATTCCGGGTCTGAATTTGCTAGAACAGATATTAAATCAATAATATCTTACCACATGGTCGAATTTCTCAATTTATTTCATGAATTTAACAACAAAAATTGGGGCTTTTCCCAATTCCGCGTCGTTGTCTCTAAATTTACCATGGACACTCTGTGACTTGAAATTTGGCCATTTCAAAATAAATCCTCTGTATAATTTCACCTCAACTCAAATCGTTTGGCCCATTCAGGATCAGTGTTGAAAACTAAAGCTTTTATACCAATTTGTAACGTCACCGACCACCCATGGTCGAGCCACGCTACGCCAGAGAACACTCTTGTCCTCTCTGCGGAACATACTGTAACATACCCAACAACCAACTGGGCTATGCCACATGATTTTATAACTGCATGCATTTAAAATACATATGCACATAACTCATGCGGAAGCGTTATATATAAAATGTAAACAGACTAATACATTAAGTAAATGCACGAATTCACACTGAAATAACAGTAAACATAGACATGTAGCATATAAAGGAAATACCCATAACATTCAAACAATTATAAACACACATAAGATAAACCCATAAATATAAGCACGTAAATAACAATACAACATGTAAATTTATCAACCAATTGGCACTTATCTTGGTAAGAATGTCAACAACTACGTGCAGACCTTCCACGAACCTCCCAGTCTTAGACCACACTATTCATCACTCTCAATAGTGAGTCACCCCCGAGCTGGGACTAAACTCCACCTAGGTAAAGGGATTCCTAACTAGGCTAAAGGCTCATGGACAACACAGAAGACTCCATCTCAGGTGCTCACTCAAATAACAACCTACAGTCCCTCATTCCCCACATGACTATCCCACCACAGGAAGTGTGCCCCTTCTCTTCTCAGCAGTCCCTCGGCTACCCCACTTCCCTTTCAGGGCTTTAGCAACAGGCTGGACATGAAGTCTCAGATCCCTGCAGCTGTAGTTCAACACCTTCAGGAAGTCAATCCCCAACAATTCTCTTACCCAAATAATTTCTCACGGGCCTGACAACCCGCTTCTTCAGTCCAGATCCCAAGCTAACCATATACACCAACACAAAATGACTATGGATACGGGTTCAGGTATAGTCATGAAGATACAAAAGATAACTCAATGGTGTGAGAATACTTATGGATGATTGACTGGATAGTAGGAATGATGGTCCGAATGATGGATCAATCCTGGAAATGAATTAAGTCCCAAAAATATGTATGCATGTCCCCAACTTGACACTTGTCATGTTGGGAGCTACTTTGGTCCACTTGTACTCAACTTTAGAAATTAGGATAAAATAATTATCCATACTTTATGATTTAAGAAATATTAATATAATATTCATTTTTGGCTTAAGCTCCCTATCTTAGCCCCTTTCCTTAACTTATCCCCTCCCTTTCCCTAACTAGTGGATTTTAGTCCCCCATCTCTTTTATCATGGTCGATCTGCGCGCAACGATGTATTTATATTAATTATGAGACATGTACAAAAATAGGCACACTGGCCTTTAACATCTAGGCTCTCCGGCCTAAAAAAAACATAAGCATCCTAGCTTATAATAACTGGCTCACCAGACTATACACAAAGGCTCATTGACCTCACAATCGTGCACACTCAAGTTTCTACGCGTGGTATCCAGGAATGTGCACACTTCCTCATTTTACTACGCAGTACATGCACGCACTATACCATGAAATGTGCATATAAAATTATGTCATATAGCTAACCAACTTAACTACATTTTCATTTACATTTACAATTGGGTTCGGCCTTAGGGATATTATAGTAGTGCAAGCCTTTCTCTAAAAACCCTACCTAAACATCTAGACATAGACTCTCTCTCATTCTCAGTCTATTCTCTCAACCTCCTATTCACTCGACATCAACAACACCAACCTATTCTACCTAACCCATTGCATATTTATACATATAATTTAGGGCTCAAAACCCTACTTTCTTATCCCCCAAAACCCTATGACAACTCATGACAACTCATTGTTCGGGCATGCTTTTCCTATCTTTGCACTTGCATGCTACTTTTACACTCTCGAATGTTATTCTTCCTACTTTTGTGCGTCTTCCTGGTTTTGCATGCCTAAATTATATCTTTCATGCTTTTGTGTGCGCCCTCAACACTTAGTTCTTTGAACTTATTGTCCAACAAGCCCCCAACACTCACCTATGGATTGTCTCGAGCCACTTAAGCGTTTTGTGTCGCACCCCTCCATTCTTCCATGAACTTTTCTAGGGTCTCGTTTGTTGTCACAACTCCTTTCTTGGCCTCTAATTCTTGTTCCAAAATCTCATCTACGACCTATGCAATCAGGGTTGTGAATTTCTCCTCGCTGTCGTGTGCTGCTTGCTTTACCGTGCCATTTCACTAGTTGTCCATGTCCCATTTCTCCTGAATTAAATTTCTAATCCTCCAGTGGTGTGATGAATGCTTTTTTATTGCCATATATTCCGTTGGATTTGTGCCTCGTACTGCCAGTCTGTCATGATCCCTGTCGACTATTTCCATTTATGGCTACACGTCATCTTTATGACTTGTCATTAACGCTCTTTAACCATAATTTCCACCCTTTTAACGCCTTTAAATTTCATGATGGTCCTGTTCCACGCATTTCTTTTTTGCGCACCTAACTACCTTTGTGTTTTTTATTTTATCTACGTAACACTTTCTTTTTCTGCGCCCTTACTCTCATTATAACTTATTTCATTTTTTTCTTGTTTCTCCTTCGTTTTTCTTTTCTCTTTTCCACTTTTTATTCTTTTTCCTTTTTCTCATTTTTATTACTTTTCCTTTTTCTTTTTCCTACTATAATACAAAGATTCTTGCGTAGGTCAGACTAGTGCGTGATAGGTCGGATGTACCTATAAATTTTTAGATGACTTCCATTCACCATTCCTCCCAGGTCTTCCCCATTCAACATTTCCAACTACGCAATACCTGCCTCCATCACATGCTTAATCACATATGGTCCTAACCAATGCATTTGAAACTTCTCTCGATGTTGCATAAACTTACTGTCGTATAGTAATACTAAGTCCCCCACTTGAAAATATTTCTATTTAATATGTCTATCATGCCATGCCTTTTCTCTGGCCTTCTGAACTTGCTGATGGAACCCTATGACAAATCGATCTTCCTCAAGCTATAGTAACTTTGCCAATATTTCCTCTACCATGCTAGAGTTTGAAAGACTAGTAATTGCTGCAATGCACATTCTAGGCACAATAAATCCATCGACATTACTACTTCTTTCCCATAGAACAATCTAAAAGGTGTCTATCCGATCAAATTTTTACTTGTAGTCCTATATTCCCATAATACTACAGGGATAATCAAGTACCAATCATCCCTTCCTACATTACAGATATTTTTCAGAGCATTCTCTACAATTTTATTAAAATATTCTACTGTCCCATTGTCCTGAGGGTGATACAACATATTCTTCTGATGATGAATTTGAAATTCCCTGGTCAATGCTGCAATCATCCTATTTAGGAAGTGCATCCCCTGATCACTCATTAGAATGCGCAGACATACAAATAGTGTAACTACATTTTCAGATAGAAACCTTGCAGCAATATCTATGGTGCAACCTATGACTAGTGCTGCTTCTTCCCATATGGTCAAATAATCTGTCGCAGTGATTATATACCTAGCTCATGATCTTCTCACTGGTGGGTTGATCAGTCCAACAAATCCTATTTCCCATTTATCAAATGATTTCAATGTAACCTATGGGTGTAAAGGCATATCATCCCTTGTGGATGGATTTCCCACCCTTTGAAAAAAATCGCATGCGTGAAAATATTCTTTAGCATCCTTATGAAGTGTGGGCCACCAAATCCCTAGGCAAAAAATTCTCTGCGTTGTCACTCTACCTGCATAGTTTCCTCCCACAATTTCTTCATTCTCTTATGAGAGTATCAATGGCCTTTCATGCTCTAACACACATCGTCTTAATATTCCATTTGCACTTAACTTGTATAATTTCCCTTCAATTAACTTATATTTTGTTGTGTTAATCACTAAATATTTCTTCCGCGCCACTGTCATGTCTGATGGGGCCATTCTTGTACTTAAAAACTACACAATGTTTGTGAAGTATCCGTCCACCATTTTAAATGTAAATAACTGTGCATCTGGAAAGATGTCATCCAAATTCCCTGTATCATCTCCTGATAATATGCACGATAAATGATATGGTCCTACATTCAAATTCCTTGGTTTCACCACAACTTCAAAATCATATTCCTGGAACAACAACAACCATCTGCATATTCTACCCCCCAACACTGGCTTGTTCAATAAGTATCTTAGTGAAAAATGGTTTGTATACATATTAAAGTGAGACCCCAATAAATAATGTCTAAACTTATATAGCGCATATACCATTGCCAATCCTTCTCATTTTGTGGTAGTGTAATTATTTTCTGCTATTTACAACTTCCTTATTGTAAAAGAAATTGGGTGGTCTATGTCTCCTTCTCCGAGATGAGATAATACTGCACCCAAATCTATGGATGATGCATCCACATGAACATGAAATTTAGTCTTCCAATATGGAAATATCAAAATTGGCGCGGTCACTAATTTTTGCTTCATTGTATCCAAACCTTTCTGATAGTTCTCATTCCACTGAAACTTAGCTTCTTTATTTAACAACTTCTCCATAGGTTTCGTAATCTGTGCATAACCCTTAATGAACTTCCTGTAGTATCTAGTATGACCCAAGATTGCTCTCAGATGTCTCACTGATGTGGGTGGTTGTAAATCTAAAATCACTACAATATTTGAAGGATCCACTAATAAGCCCTGCTTACATACCACACGACCCAACAAAATTCCAAAAGGCGCAAAAAAAACACATTTCTTCAAATTCAGTGAAATATGACATTGTCTAAACCTATCCAACATCAAAATGAGTTCTTATATGTGATATTTCAATAGAATAAACGCATTCCAATCATCTAAGTAAACTTCAAGAAACTTATGAATACATTTCTTAAAAGCTGTGACAACTACTCTTGAAAAAATTGCAGGTGCATTCTTCATCCCAAAAGACATTACGGTGTATTGGTATATTTCACACTCTCTCGCAAAGGTAGTCTTATGGCTATCATCCAGTGCAATGTTAATCTAGTGATATCCTGAAAATCCATCCATGAAATAATAGGCCTTCTTCCACCCTACATTCTCTAGCACTTCATCTGTGAAAGGTGTTGGAAAAGGATCATGCAAACTTGCATCATTTAGATTCCTTAGGTCTACACAAATCCCGATTCCACCTATTTTCTTATCTTGTACTACCATTGGATTTATTCCTTCAGATTCCACTACTGGTTCAATGATTCTTGCTTCAAACATTCGGTCTATCTATGCTTTCACCTTTTCTTTACATTTCAAATTTATCCTGTAGGGTCTCTGTCTCACGGGCTTAACATCTGGTTTCAAAGGGATATTCATTTATCCTAACTCACTAACTATCCCCTTCATCTTTGAGAATGTATTTGGGAACATATCCTAATACTCACATAGTAAATCTGCAATCTTCTCCATAATTTCATCATTCCAATAATCACCTATCTACGCAAACTTTGGATTTTCTTTTGTCCCAATATTTACCTTCCGTGTATTTATTGGCTGTGAATACGCAAGAAATTCAAGATCTGGTCCTTCTACTACATGTTCCCCCTCAATTTATGGTACTTGTACATTCCTTGTATCTTACTCACCATGTTCTTCTTTAGCGACATTATAACATTCCAATAATTCATGGACAATCATAGACAATCTGTGCACACTACACACAGGTACTACCTCCGTTGGCCCTTCTTCTAAAATATATTGTTTCTAATGACCTATAAGGATGCATCTACTAATGGAGATTCATGTTCAAAATTAAATGTTACCTTAAACCTTTGAAATAACTAGTCCCAATTCCTTGTCTCTCTATGCATTTCTAGTTCTAGGTACCAATTCTTAGGAATTGTATCCAATGTATGTATAAACCCTTATGTCCATTCCTTCTTTGGGATCAAACTCCATATGTTTCTGCATTTCTCAACATGATCTGTTGGATTACTTACCCTTGTATACTTCTACGCAATATACTCAACCTCAGTACCAAATCTAACTTGCATCAATCTTCTGTAGTGCTTCCAATATTCTATTGCTTCTTTGTGTGCAACCCACCATCTAGATGGAGTGGCCTTCAAGGAAACATCTAACACCAGTAGTATTTTCTGTTTGATTATATGCAACTCAAACACCTTTAAAAAATATCTTATATCAGTCAATGCATCATATTTGGGAAGATCACATAACTCCATTCCAATCCAACGCAATGATTGCATAATGTAGGCACATCATCTAGCTGATACTTCATGCATCCTCTGCTTCTAATGTTCTAGACCTTCCTCTGAGTCCAACACACATGAGATAATTATCCTCCAACTTAGCATTCCATCTACAATAGGGTTAACATAGTCATCCATTCATGCAGTCATATTATGCAAGTTGTCAATTTCATTCCCTCTAGCTGGTTCTATATACCTCTTTCCTTCTGTCAGATCCAAAGGTGCAGTAAACTTCAAGTCTCCTACCTAAAATATCATTTCCCTCTTTATATTTATAATTTACTAATTTCCAAAGGCCCATCCTAACCCCATTAGTGTTGGATAGGGCTGACTATCATCCACAATCTCAATGACTTTGAAATTTAATATGCTGTGCACCCCATCTATATTCATAGGTATCCCTGTCAATCGGCCAATTGGTACTATCTTGTGTTGGTTTTCCAACCTTAACTGATTGGGATACTAGATTAACTTGGGTTTCCCCATCATTTCCCATGTTTTCTTTGGTAACACATTTACATTGGACCCCAAGTCTAAAATGACATTCTCCACATCGTATTCTCCAATCTGCGCACTTAATATGAACTCTCCGTTAGTCCTATTTTTATGCAGTACCCAATTCACTACCCTCTGTGCGAAATGAATTTCCCTTTCTTGTGCACAATGGTCAATCATTTCACATAATGCATTCAAAAAAGTTTCATTTTTCATCAATTCTATGCAACTTTGTAGAAACTCTCTTAGAGTACTTACCTTCTCAATCAAATTTTACGGTATAGTATGATCACTGATAGGAGGCACAGATGATGTTGATGCTACCTAATCCAGTCTTAGTATCTCTTTTCTTGCCCTACTATACATCTACTTTTCTCACCGAGGGTGAAATGTTGACACAAATCCCGCTGATTTCCTTTCCCATTTATCATCCTTCCTCCATCCATTTGTCACATCATCCCTTGTTCTAGTTCCTTTGTGCGTAAAAAATGCTATTCTAGATCCTTCATTGCATTTCTCAGTTGATATCTTCTGTACATTCTAATTTGTGTTCTGGTTTTGATTCTCTCTTGCTTTCCACTTTGTAAGTAGTTGAGGACAATATTCTATCACATGATCTAGTTATCTACAATATGTTCATGTTGTACAAGGATTCAAGAATTCATGAGCTAAGTGTCCCAATTGATTACAATTGTAGCATATTATTGGTCCTATACCTCCTTTGCCAAAAATTTCTCTACCTTGACCTCTACCAATCCCCCTCAATTTCCTGGATTGAAGCCTCTTTGATCATTATATTGTGGAATACCTCTTTCCTTCACAACATTCTCCTCCTGAATCCTATACATATTTGAATTTTTCTCTCTTATCAAATCGAATTCACAACAATCCTTCTCTTCATTCCCGACTGACTTGCAAAAGTTACAAAATAGATTCCTTGGCATACTCTAGTATTTCTGTAGTAATGGAAACTTAGTTGGATGATGTCCCTATTTATTACATATTTCACAGTATCCCCCTTCCGATAGTGGATTCAATGCTCCAATCTCTAAATACTGCGCAAATGCTGAGCACTCATCCTTATGGTGGCCTTCAGTCTTGCACTTGGTACACTAGATTTGTTCCCACTTCTCCTTCCCTTTTGTCAGTTCTGCTAATTGAATTGTCAAGGTAGCTAGCTGTGTTTGGACTTGTTCCATCCCCCCACCATCTCCTACGGGATATGCCTCTATCTTCATCATAATTTCCAAAGCTCCAGGCTATGATGCAACCTTCTGTTGAATCAACGACTGAGGAATGTGTGGTAGTAGTCCTACAATAAACCATTCTTAGTGTTGTTGACCGAGGATATGGAATGTCAATCTACCCATCAAATCCTTAAATATTTGATCATAGTCCCAAAATGACTCATTCCGCACTTGTTTTATTTCCTTCAACTCTTTAATGTACTACGACTCAGATTTTGGCTTCTTGAACTCTTTCAACAATGCTTGTCTAATTTCTACTAAAGTCCTTGCTTGTCCTATAGGTGTGGTACTCTATAGTTTCATATACCAGACAATGTGTGGCCTATAAATGTTGTTTCCAACTAATAAATATTCACAAACTCATCTTGGACATTCTTCGTAGCCCAAATTGTCTCACATACAAATAGATGTTGTTCTAGGTCCTCCGACCCAATTCCCTGGAACTCATGCAGTCTCAATGTGTTGTCTAATATTTCCATGTTGTTTTTTGTAGTACCTCCCCTTGGTGATGTTGTTTTACTTTGACTCGATGCACTTCTTCCATTGCTATGGATACTGCTACTCTGTCTTCCCCTTCTCACTATAAGTGATTTTTACAAATCCTCAAATGATACTTCAGATCTAGTTGACACACACATGGTCATGGAATTGACACATGATCTAGTTTGAGTAGGAATTAATGCCTCTTATATTATAGGAATTAACTTAGAATTCTCTTCCTCTCCTTCTATGAGTGGTATTTCCACAATCTGGACTATTGTCCAAGGTTCTCTCCTCTCAAATTCACTATGCGTCTCTCCTTTCTCAGCCCCAGTCTTCAACCTCTTGTACCTTCTTCCACTGTGTAGTACTCCAAACTCATCTTCCTCTTCTGATACACCTTCTTCATTTCTCTGCATCCTTAGTCCCTCCCTTCCTTCTTCATTTCTTCCTTCATTCTTTCCTACCTTCAGACTATCCTCTGGTCATCCTCCAATTCCCCTATTTGTGTGAATCCCCTTAGAAATCAGACTCCATCTCCATCACACATTTATCACACAACAATATATTTATCTAGGTACCAAATTATTTCATAAAAATTCCACATAAATCCTTAAAGAAATCCCTTTCTTCAACGTTGTATGGCTGGGTACAATATACTACAAATTCTGTAATATACCCTCCTAATATACTATTGAACCAGAAATCAATGGTGCAGGAAGTATTGTTACTTACATAATTCAATTGTCTTACCAACTTAGGAGTCCAGTTCCTCGACATTGTAGTTTGATACCTTCTAGTCCACTAATATTTCTAATAACTTAGTTAATATAATTGGAAATTCACCAAAGAAAATCTTATGCAGCTCCGTGTACACATACCTTTGCATCCATTGCTCGTATCCCATCCAAGGGTTTCTATTCGCTTTCCGAGAAAATTCTTGTTCCTTTCTTTCTATCCATTCAATGATCTCTTTCTTAGCCACCCTCTAAAACATTCCCTCAATCATAGATTCAGGGTCCCGACAACGGAACCATTTGTAGGAGCGCGGTTGTAAGACCCTAGGTTTAGTTTATTCTACCAAAAAACCCTGTAGACAACAACCCTTTTGGCATCACTTGCATGCAAGTGAAGTCTCACTCGAGGCATCTATTGGGACTGCAGGAACCAATTTTCTGTAGGGACGAGAGGATGGGAGGCTATCATCATATTCATTCATATTTATCTACCTTATGAACCATATTCTTTGTCCCTTTTCCCTTGATTAATTAGTAAACTTTAATTATGCATCACCATTGTGACACAAATTTCAACATAAACTATTCATTGTAACCTTCATCATTATTGTGCATCAATCAACTAAAAAATATATCTAGGTCTAGTTATGCATAAATAGAACATCCATGACCAATCACATAAAAATACATTCATACACATAGTTTTAACGTGGTTCACCCACTCCTTGGGATACATCCACAAAGACTAGTTTCTTTATTATTATTTGTTCAATCATCTTAGGCTTGTGCACTGCAATTGCAATAGATATATCATGATGTATTTCCCCATCTTTCCTAGCCATTCTGCATTGCAAGCCTCTCTCTGCAAACCCTCCCTAAACCTCCAGACATATAATCTCTCTCATTCTTAGTCTATTCTCTCAACCTCCTATTCACTCAACATCAACAACAACAACCTGTTCTTCCCTACCCATTACATATTTATACATAGAATTTAGGGCTAAAAAACCTACTCGCTTATCCCCCAAAACCCTATGACAACTCATTATTCGGGAATGATTTTCCTATCTTTGCACTTGCATGCTGTTTTTACACTCCCAACTGCTGTTCTTCTTTATTTTGCGAGTATACCTGCTTTTGCATGCCTAACTGCTGTCCTTTTTACTTTTTCACATTACCTCGATACTTAGTTATTTGAACTTCCTGTCCAAAAACTGTTGGAATCCTCAAGTTCTAGTCATCTCGGTTTACATTGAAAACCCTTCGTCAACACATGTTATAGGATCTTATTGAATGCTTCCACTATTCCATTTTCATGAGGATGATACAATGTGCTCTTATGATGATGAATATGAAACTCCTCTGTCAAAGATGCAATCGTCCTTTTCAAAAAATGAGTTCTCTGATCACTCATAAGTATTCTTGGGCATCCAAACCTTGTAACCACATTTTTAAACAAAAATTGCGCAACTGTCTCCGTGCTGCAATCTCTGACTGGTTCTGCTTCATCCCATCTGGTCAAGTAATCTATCGTAGTAATGATGTATCTAGATCCTGATCTCTTTGCTGGTGGATTGATTGATCCAAAAAAATCAATGACCCGTTGATCAAAATACTGTAATGTTACTTGCGGTACTAACAACATCTCATCCCTCCTAGAAGGCTTCCCAAGTCTTTGAAAAACATAACAAGTATGATATAATTCCTTAGCATATTTATGAAGAGTGGGCCACCATAATCCCATACATACAATATTCTGAGCCATTGCCTTGCCTACATAATGGCCTCTGGAAACTCCTTCATGGGCGTCTAACAATATCATATGTATCACATGCTCCAATACACAACGTTGCAAAATACCATCTACACCTAACTTGTACAAATTCCCTGCTATAAGTTGACAGTTTACTGCCTTCAATATTAATTGCTTCTTATGCACAGCTACAAAATCAGGTGGAGCTACTCCTGTGCTTAATAATTGAACTATGTCTACAAAATAATCATCAATCATCTATACTGCAAATAAATGTGCATTTGGTATACTGTCATCTCAGTTTCTTGCTTCTTCCCTTGATAGTATCCACGATAAATGATCAGGTCCTGAATTAAATTTCCCCAGTTTCACAATCACCTCAAAGTCATATTCCTGAAACAATAAGATTCATCTTCATATTCTCTTTCCCAAGACTAGCTTATTAACTAGGCCTCTTAGTGCATAATGGTCTGTATACATCTTAAAGTGTGATCCAAAAAGGTAATGTCTAAACTTCTACAATGCATACACCATTTCCAATATTTCTTGCTCTGTGGTAGTATAATTATGTTTAGTAGATGAAAAATTCCTTCTTGCAAATGAAATGGGATGATCTAACTCTCCTTCTCATGGCTGAGTTATTACTACACCTAGTGATATAGAGGATGCATCAACATGAACATAAAATTCCTTCTTCCAATTTGGTAAAACTAAAATAGATGCGGTGACCAATGTCTCCTTCAATGTATCTAGACTCTGCTGACATTCCTCATTCCACTAAAACTTAAATTCCTTTTTCAAAAAAATCTCCAACGGGGCTGTGATCTGCACATATCCTCTGATAAAATTTCTATAATATTGTGTATGAACCAATGTGTCTCTAAACTGTCGCAATGAATTAGGTGGTGGAAAATAAACAATCATGACTATATTCATAGGATCAACTAAAAACCCTTGTTTACACACCACATGAACCAAAAAGATTCCAAAAGGTGCACAAAAAATACATTTCTTCAAATTCAACAAGATCTGGAATTGCATGCACCTATCCAACACTAAGCACATAGCTTCAAATGATTCTTCAACATACTAAATACTGTCCAATAATCTAAGTACACTTATAAGATGCTGATTAAACTCTTTGAAAACTGCTACAACTACTCTAGAAAATATTGCTGGTTCACTCTTCAACTCAAATGGCATAGCTGTATATTGATAGCTTTCCCATTCTGTCAAAAACATTTTCTTATGTATGTCTTCTTGTGAAATATTGATTTGGTGATATCCCAAAATATCATCAGTGAATAATACGTTTCCTAGCCTCCTACATTCTCCAAACATTCATCTATGAAAAATGTAAGAAATGGATCATGTAGACAAACATCATTCAGTTTCCTCAAATCTATGCATATTTGTTGGCACAGGGGCAGACCCAGGGTTCAACGCTCAAGAGCGCACCAACAAATCCCTAACTACCGACCCTTTCGGCAACACCTGTGAAGCAGATGAAGTCTCACCCGAGGTAGAGGCAGGGGTGGTTGCAAGACTCAGGTGTCTACAACCTTAGCTGGGACAAAAATATGTGATTATCTTTCTTACAACACACTTAGCATCAGTTATTCCTTAGCATACATTCATTAATATACTTCGCAGAAGGCACAGAGAATCACAGTGAAGACTATACTAAGAATGATTCAGTACTTATCCACAAAAATATAGTTTATATTCAACAGATCAAGCACTAAGCATCGAGTCATATATCAGATCTAATGTTCATCCATTCATCAACAACACAGAGCATAACTAGGTCTACTTAATCACATCAAGCACTTAGCCAAGAAAGAGATGAGCAAAGCACAAAACACTATACACACAATTACTGTGGTTCACCCCCACCTTGGGGCTACATCCACAAAGTCTTCTTTATATTATCTTGGTCAAGCAATTACAACACAGAGCTCTAATGACCCTTACTTTGCACATGACAAAAGATCTGTGCATCTTGCTAGATCCTTCTTCCTTTCTCTTCAACATCATAATACAACAAATTGCACTTAGCTCTCTGATCTCATGCATAGAGCACTCTAAGATAGATCTGAGCACAAAGATCCAATTACTAGCACTAAGCTTTCATTCATACCTCACATAGATGTACTACATTACTATCTCCTTCTTATATTACTATCTACATTGCCTATTTATAGATTACAAAATGGGCCTAAACGTGGGTAAACCCACAGGCCGATATCCCTTTCCCGTTACATCAACCCAAAACCATAAAATGGACCCCAAAATAGGTCTTGATTCCTTATTTTCTTCTTCACGTTGCACTCCTTCCTTGGCAAGCTGTCGCAGTCCCAAAAATGGTCAAGTATGACCAAGTACTCTTAAACTTGGTCAAGGGCCAACAGGCCCCCAACACTCACCTGTGACTCGTCCCGAGTCACTCAGGTCTAACCAATTCCACTTCGAATGCCTCGAGCTTGGCTCGAGCGACTTCAACCTGCTGCAGTGTGACAACCTCTTGTTCAGTAAATTCCTGGATTACTGTGTTATTGAGCGGTCCTTCCAGGCACTGTTTTGTAGTGATGACACCCTTTTCGAGTTCAACACCCTGGATTTCAAGTTTGGTGAACAGTTGAAATGCTTTATCTTGGAGTGGTTGCAGTCGTTGAGATATGTCCATTACTTTACTTTGCAACATGTGTACTTGTTGTTGGGCTGTGTGTTGCTTTGCAAACCTCTTCATTCTTTTGACTAGGGTCACGGACTTCAGCTGCGCTTGTAGCACATCTGCTGTTGCTTTTCTTCGTGGAGATGTGCCTCCAATGTCTGTAATTTTGGATTCTCTTTGAGGGTTTCATAGGTTTGGGCGCTTCTGGTGGTTAGCTGCCTACATTCCGAAGCCAAAATTTTTAATCGGTTGACTGCGCTTCGAGCAGTGGCCTCTCTTAGATCTCTTATCTCTTGGGGTGTCTCAGGCACGGTGCAGAGCTCCAGATCCATGATGCACTGTTGAAGTTGCTGGATTACTTCTTCCATTTGGGCCACCTACTGTGGAAGACGATCTTCCATCTTCACTTCTATGATCTTCATAGAGTGCAGTGCCTTGTGAACTCTTTCTTGTGTTTCAAGTTTCTCTACTAGCAACTGGTCCTTGCTCTATTATAACTGGGATTTTTCCTCCTCCCATTTCGCTTATAAGTCAAGTTGCTCCTATTCTTCCTTTCTCCATTTCTCTTCATGTGCACTCTGTGCTTGTGCCAAAGCCTGGGTGGCTTTCTCTATGTCTTCTTGAACTTATCGAAGGTGAGCTTCGACTTTCTCGGCGATCTGGCGTAACTGTGTGGGCTCATCGCCTGTTCTTGATATTTCCATTGTTAACGACACCGTAGAAACTACTTGGCTAGACTGAAGTGCCTGCTGCGCTTATTTGAATTCGCCCGTGATCTAGCAGAATAGTTCCTCTGCTTTTCTTCTTTCTTTTCCTCGAGCTCTAATGAAACATCATTTAGTGCGAAAATTAAGAATTCAAAATCATCCGGGGTAAGCGTAGTCTTAAGCGTGGTCCGGGTGGCCTTCGTTTTCTTTCTGGATGAGGGCCTCAGTGGGGTAATCTTCCTTTTCTTGGAGGGATCTGCCTCATCCCTAGGTGGGGTAACCTCTCCTTTTCTCTATTCAACTTTTGTGCCCCCTAGTTCTTCATCATCACCTCCCTTCGTAGGTGAGAGTGAAGTAGTCTTCGTGGATGTGCTGTGGATATCTTGAACTTCCACATCCTTCTTAGTCTTGCGTGTTCCTGGTGTATCCAGCATAGCTTCAGGGATATCTACATCAGACATCTTTGCGGGGTCCACTGCAACAAGGAGGTCTTCCGACCATTACTTGGTAATCTCCTCTAGGTCATCTTCTGTCAGCTTTTAATATGACTAGAGTTGTTGTTTGTGCTCATTTGCGTGCGCTGTGATGTAGGTGAAGTGACGATCTGCGCTGAATTTCATCAAAGGTCGAAACCTATGAAGAGTGTTGGGTGTAATGCGTAGTGTAGATTGAATGGAATTCCTCAACTGAGTGCAGTACGCATGGAAGATGACATTGGACTGTCATTGTTTGTTCATGTCGCTGGAGTACCACAACGTACAGAACTTCGCAGCCAGGGGTTCGAAGGGTTTGATCTCCAGAAACATGGCTCCCTCGGGCAGTTCCCACGTAATGAAGGCGATGAGTATGAGAAACCAGCTAAAGTGGAACTCATGCCCTTGGTCCTTTGCTTGTATACAGTCAAGCTCTAGCTGATTTATAAGGTATTTCACCCAATTCATTTGTAGTCCCTCCACGCACTTCCCTGCGAGGTCAACTACAAATCTAGTCACCTGTGTAGGTCTATTTTTTCAGACTAACTTGCCTGCGATCAGCTAGCAACCAAAGCATACTGTTGCATTCTCAATGGAGGTTAACTTGTAACCTTGCATGCCTTTCTCCAAATCGCCATATGTGTCTTTTATTCGTTGAGCGAGAGCATGATTTGTGGTCTTTCCAGGGTAAAAGTCTTGTGGGTCAGGGCCCTTCATGCTTAGCCCAGTGATCCGATTGATCATAATCAGATCCACGGTGATGCACCGATCCAACCATAGGTATCCTTCATGGTAGCAGGAAAAAAAAAATCGAACACAGGCATTTACTTCTTGATGCCTCTCGAAATGTGGAATCTTCATTACGTTGAGGAGGGTTGACTATGCAAGGTTATGGGTCCATTGCTACGGTACAATCTTGGGGTTATTTACTTTTTTAATAGTCAAATACTTGTGCATGGCTAGCATACTATATACCTTGTGATCTCTAAGGTTAAAATCACTGAATTTCAGCATGGTGAGCTTCTACTGGTCAGCATGAACTGTGCGCACCCCTTTCGGGAGGTACGCAATGACTACAAGATAGTCGAAGTCTCTGGGTACAGAGTCTTGATTCACTGGTCCTCTTAGTGGTGGGATATATTTAGGCAAGATGCTTGGGATCATCTTCACAGTGGCGAAGTCATTTCCTAGCTTAGATCATCTTTCTAAAGGTGGTCGGGATGGTCCTGCTCGAGAAGTGGAGGGGGAAGCTGACAGTACACCCGAGGACAATGCCTGTACACCTGTAAACATTCCACATTCTGACATGACTCTCTTAGCAATTAAATCAATTAGAACTTCTTCAACAATTTTCTCAGCAGCGCTGAGCTCGTTCGACATACAAAATTGGGTCAGCTGGCTTGGGTACAAAAGGAATTCTGAGACGACAACGAATAGTAAGGAAATGATCTCAGGGTAAGTAAATCTTAGGGTTCATGCTTATATTCTCAGTTAGCAAAAAGTATTCTCGGTGTGTGGCACAACAGGTTAAGTAGGCAATCTTAGTAACAGTCTACTTGCAACGGACATGGGGCCTTCATTAACTCCGTTCTATCCGTTCTGGTTCTATCCAACGGTCTAGTGGTAACCCATAACTGCTTTTCAATCAGTTCGGAGCGGTGGTCAAACAGGTATATCGGTTCCAACGGCTATATTTCTTCGTCATGGCGAAGTATTCTATGTCGTTGTTCTGATATATCGACGAAGCTCCCATTCTGCAATTCTTCTTGCTGTGAAGTGTCCTCTAGAACCTCTTGTAACCTTATAGTATTAGCCCTTTTCTTTCTTAACTTCCTAGCCTTATTCCCAGTGAGTTTCGTCTCAGTAATGATTTTATCATTCTTATGTTTATCTTCTGTGGTCTTAGTTACTTCGCACTGTGGAAAATATTTCTTAGGGTTCCTTGATAATACTTCTTCTGTATCAAAAATAGGTAACTCGATCTTCTGCGGATCCTCAAGTGTTCTCTTAGCTTCGACATCGGAGGTAGTAATATTAAATATCTAGGATCTGCTCTTTTGTTCTTCAATCAAGTGCGTGATCCTTCTGGTCATAAAGTCTTTTAACTCTTGCTTCTTCTGTTCCAAAACTTTCTCTTCTTCTCTTCATCTGGCATGTTCTCTATCAATCCAGGGTTTTCCTATGAGCATGGTAAACGTGGCATTTTCTTCAACAAATTTAATGATCTCAAAGTCTTCCTCTGTCGAAGTTCCATTGACAGTCATAGGTATCCGGGCGAGCCCTCCACATAGGTTTACTATCTTTCCTCTGAAGAAACTTGTTCCTCCTAGGGAAGGGATTATGGCAGGCTTCCCTATAGCTTCCCAAGTTCTTTCTGGCATAATGTTTACTTGCGTTTCTTCATCAAGAGTACAGTCAATGTCAAAGTCCCCTATTCTTTCTTTGATTTTCTCCTTTTCTTTGAATATCTCTGATAGCCTAACATGTCGGTGGTCATTCAAGGTATATTTCATCTGTAGCAATATATTTTCTGATTCTTTCTGGGTTTCTTCTATAATCTTGGTCTCTTGATCTCCCTCAAGGTTTGCTTGTTCCATATTCAACTTCTCAAGCCTAGAAATCATTCTAGGGAAATCAAATACTTCATGGTCCATAGCCTTATAACAAAGGCACCTAGGTCTTCTCCCAGGGCATTCTTTAGCAAGATGTCCCGGTCGTCTGCAACTATAACAGAGGGTTAATCTTCTTGTCCATTTAGATGTTCCCCAACTCCTTCTGTACTGTGCACCAGGATCATGGTGGCTAGCCTGCAAAAAACTTTTTCTAGGATCTTGCATCCACTTGTTAGTCCAGACATTCTTTCGATGCATAGGTATAACATATCTATCACTATACTTATTAGATCTATTCATATCAAGCTTTCTTTCATCTATTAATGCCCTAGTTTTGAAGCTAGGACAAAATCTATCAAACATACCTAGATCCATGCTTCAGAAACAAAAAATTTCACTTATCTTACTTTTGCAGAGCACAAAGCTTCCAGATCTAAGACTTTTAACTATTCTTACCTTTATCAAGGCATAGAGCTTACATATCTTACCTTTTTCTTCACAGATTTGACTTCTTTTCTTCATATCTGACCTCTCTTTGTTCAGATCTGACCTCTTTTCTTGGCACAAATCTTCACAGGTCAAATAGAACACTGGGCACTAGAGAAACAGATCTACGCACAAAGCTTATTTCATGCAAAGCTTCTTCTTCTTTAGTTCCCAACAATCACAGTTCTAGTCCCAACAACAGAACCATTTGTTGGCACAGGGGAAGACCCAGGGTTCAAAACTCATGATTGCACCAACAAATACCTAAATACCTACCCTTTCGGCAACACCTACGAAGCAGATGAAGTCTCACTCGATGTAGAGGCAGGGGTGGTTGCAAGAATCAGGTGTCTGCAAATTTAGCTGGGACACAGATCTATGATTATCTTTCTTACAGTGCACTTAGCATTAGTTATTCCTTAGCATACATTCATTAATGTACTTTGCAGAAGGCACATAGAATCACAGTGAATACTAGACTAAGAATGATTCAGTATTTATCCACAGAAATATAGTTTAGATTCAACAGATCAACCACTAAGCATCTCATATATCAGATCTAATGTTCATTCATTCATCAACAACACAGAGCATAACTAGGTCTACTTAATCACATCAAGCACTTAGCCAAGAAAGAGATGAGAGAAGAACAAAACACTATACACACAATTACCGTGGTTCACCCCCACCCCGGGGCTACGTCCACAAAGTCTTCTTTATATTATCTTGGTCAAGCAGTTACAACACAGAGCTCTAATGACCCTCACTTTTCACAGGACATAATATCTACGCAGCTCGCTATATCCTTCTTCCTTTCTCTTCAGCATCAGACTACAACAACCTGCACTTAGCTCTCCGATCTCATGCACAGAGCACTCTAAGATACATCTGATCACACCGATCCAATTACTAGCACTAAGCTTTCATTAATACATCACATAGATGTACTACATTACTATCTCCTTCATATATTACTGTCTACATTGCCTATTTATAGATTACAAAATGGGCCTAAACATCGGTAAACCCACGGGCCGACATCCTTTTCTCGTTACATCAACCCAAAACCCTAAAATGGACCCTAAAATAGGTCTTGCTTCCTTATTTTCTTCTTCGCGTTGCGCTCCTTCCTTGGCAAGTTGTCGCAGTCCCAAAAATGGTCAAGTATGACCAAGTACTCTTAAACTTGGTCAAGGGCCAACAATATTCTGATTCCCCATGTCTTCTTGTCCTGAACTACCATAGGGACGATCCATTCTGATTCTTCAATGGGTTCAATAATTCCTACTTCTAGCATCATGTCTATCTTTTCTTTCACCTTCTTCTTATACACTGGGTTCAACCTGTAGGGTCTCTGTCTCACGGGCTTGTCATCCAACTTCAACATAATATTCATCTCTCCTAACTCCCCAAAAATCCCCTTCATCTCTAAAAACATAGTTGGAAACATGTCCTGATACTTACATGGTAAGTCAACAATCTTTTCAATTGTTTCCTCACTCCAGAAGTCTCTTATATTCACAAACTTGTGCTTATCTTGTGTTCCAATATTCACTTTATGTGTTTTCAATGGCTTTTCATACACAAAAAAATCAAGCTCTAGTCCCTCGATTACACGCTCTCCTTCAGTTTCTGGTATTTTCACATTTCTTAGGTCTTCCTCTTCTTGGTCTTCTTCAACAAAATTATAATAGTGGAAAACCTCTTCAACCGTCACAATAAATATAGGTGCACTATACTAGGGTACTTATCATATCGAGTCTTCTGATGTAAAAATATTTTTCTTGATAACCTACAAGGATGGATCAATCAAAGGATCATCATTTTAAAAACTAAAGGTTACCTTGAAGTTCTAAGTCAATTCTTCCCAATATCCTATTCCTCTACACACTTCTAGTTCTATGTACCAATTTTTTGAGATTGCGTCCAAAGTATGTACAAAAAAATGCATCCATTCTTGCTTAGGTATTGAACTCCACGTCGCTGTGCACTATGTAATATGCTCTAATGGGAAACTCAATTAAGTGTACTTCTATATAGCATATTCATTCTCTGTCCCAAACCTTATTTGTAATAGCCTTGTGAACTACTGCCAATCTCTTATTCTATCCTTATGTGTAGCCCACCATCTTGCCGAAGTTGCTTTCAGTGCAACATCTAAAGCTAGTAATATCTTCTAATCTAAAAATTTCAATTCAAATTCCATTATAAGAAAAACTACATTTGTTAGTCCATCATACCTTGGGGGTTCACATACCTTAGTTCCAATCCATCGCAAAGCATGGGTAATATGGGTACATTTCCTTGTAGACACTTCATGCAATCTCTCCTACCAATTTTCCAAGGCTTCTTTTGAGTCTAACATGCAAGAACAAATACTCCACCAACTGAGTACAACCATCAGCTATAGGATTCACATAATAATCCATCCATGTGGTCATACTATACATGTTATTGATCTCGTTTCCCTTTACTAGTTCTACATATATTCGTCCTTAAGTGGGATCCATCGAAGTAATAACCTTCAAGTATTCTACTTCAAATATCACATGTCTCTTCTTCAGGTCAATGATAGTTTGGTTTTCAAAGGCCCAATCAATTCCAAGTAGTGCTGGATAAGGGGTACTACCATTCACTATATCGATCACTTAAAAATATGCTAAGCTACACACTCCATCAATATTAACACTTACCTCTGTCAGTCTCCTAATTGGAACGATCTTATGATGATTTTCTAATCTCAATTGAATGGGAGACCATATCAAATTTGGATTGCCCATCATTTCCCAAGTATGATTTGGAATGACATTCACATCGAAACCTAGATTCAAAATAATATTATACATCTCGTAATATCCTATCCATGCATTGAGTCATAACTGCCTATTCATTCTTTTCTTGCGGTGCACCTGGTTAAATGATCAAAGTGCAACATGTATCTCTTTTTCTTGGGCACAATGGTTGATCATTACACACAACATACTCAAAGAAGATTCAACTTTCATTAATAAACCCTTCAAAGTACTTACCTTTTCAACTTGCCTTTCTGAATGGTCATAGACTGGAGGCATATCATACACCGGTCGCCTGTCATACATAAGTGGCACAGCTGAAGTTGATGTTATCCATTATGCTCCTATCACTACTTCTCTTTCTTTCTTGTAGGTCTCTTTCTATTTTCTAGGATTGTTATGAGAAAAATATCTCTATGAATAGGGGTAAACCCCAACAAACAGAATGACACTTGAAAATCAACTCTAGTCTCAAGTATTCTAGATATATAGAACTGCTAACAAGAGAAGGCTAGAAGCCTACCTCATCCCAATGTCCAAATAAGACCACGATTGAGCTCACGATCCAAAGATTGATACTTGTAACTTGTCCTCAACAACCAAGATACACAAGAATATGGAAATTATATATAAAATTAACATATAAACTAGCATAATGCCTTAACATGTATAACAAATATGCCCATGGAAAGTAATACAATTATTTGTGACATATAATTGGATGAGAAAATAGCATTTCTATTAATGTAATCAATATAAGTACATAGGTGAAAAACTTCTATAACGACACATATCGGAACTGAGAAACTAAGTGTAATACCCAAAGGATGAGCCATGGTTGTAATATGAATTGTAACATGTTTTGTAGGCTGGTGAGCCGAGCAATTATAAGCTGGTAGGCTTATGTGTTAGTAGGTCAGAGAGCCTAGGTGTTAAAGGCTAGGAGCCTGTTTTGTACATGTAAATATTCATATCATTAATATAAAAACATCGCTATGTGTAGACCGACCACGAAGAAAGAGTTATGGGGGACTAGACTCCACTAGGCTGGGTAAGGGAGAGGGGAATGAGAGGTTGGAAAGAGGGGCTAATACTAAGGGCTTAAGTCCAAGAGAATAATTTATTATTATTCCAAAATATGTGTAAAAGGATATGTTTTTATCCTAAGTTCCTGGGGAAGGATAGGTGAATCCAAAGGGAAAGGAACATGCTTCATGGGCGATAGGTGTTGGCTCAGGCACATGAAGAATTAAGGGGGAAATTCTTGTTTTTGGGGGACTCACGCAGACACTCACGCAGGGAACTCACTGGCTCACTCACGCACATAGAGTTTGTCTCTCACACTTTTACCATCTTGGATATGCTAGACCAGTCTGCCCCATTTTTCCCTCATGAGTTCACTCATGCATTGAGAAAGCTGGTAGCCAGCCATTTCCGCAATTGCTGAACCATTGAACATTTTTTCACCTCTATAAATCACTTATTCGTCCTTGCCTTACTGACTTAGCTATTGTGTTTTGAAGAGGTGGGTTTTTAAGCCCATGGTTGAAGAGGCAGGTTGTCAGGCCTATGAGCAACTCTCTCTCCAGGTGAGAGAGGTTGTTGTGGATTGAAGAAGTAGGTTTTCAAGCCTGTGAGAAACTCTCTCTAGGTGAGAGAGTGTGCTGAGGAGGTGAGTTCTCCTGGAGGGAGTCCCATAGCTGCTACAAAGCTCTAAGAATTCTGGTCTGACCTGTTCCTGAAGCCCAAGGTAAGGGAGGTGGAGCAACCGATGGACTGTGTGACAGTGAAGGTGTATACTGCTGGGGTGGTACAAGAATGTGGGGAATGAGAGTCTGTGAGCAGTGGGCATAAGTGGATCCTGGGAGAGAATCCTTCCTCTTAAACTGTGTGACTTTCCTATTGACCTTTCCTAGCATAGGAGTCCCTTTCTCAGTGAAGTTTAGTCCCAAATCGGGGGTGACCCACTTTTAAGAGTGATGAGTAGTGTGGTATAAGGCTGGGAGGTTCATGGAAGGTCTACACACAGTTGGTGGTTTTACTCCAGTTAAAAGATAAGTATCATTTATTTGCTTAATTTTGTATGTTATGCATGTCTGTGATTCTTGAAAGGTTATCATGTGTTCTGTTGCTTGTAGGAATTACTGTCAATTCCATTTGAGTATGTATGGTAGCATTAACTCTGAGTTAATTGTTTTAAAATTCATTAGAGATGAATGTCATATATATATGTATGTTTTGGAGTGGCGTTTCCTGACCTGTGGATGGTCGGGGATGATACAAATTGGTTTTAGATCTAGCTGTAGAAGACAAGGTATTTGGGTAGCGTTGCACGATAGGGGTGTTGATGGCCGGGGACGTTACAAATTGGTATCAGAGTCAAGGTTTCAACACTGAGTCTGGATGGGCCATGTTAGTGGAAGTTGAAGAAAAATTTTCGGAAAAGAACTGTTGTCAAAATGGACAAAATTCAAGTTCAGAGCCATGGTTTCAAGCATTGAGTCTGGATGGGCTGGATAAGTGATCATTAGAACCAAAGTTTCAGGTGGAAATTTTGTTAAGAGGAACCAATTTCTAAACTTAGAACATTCCTGAGTGCCAAGAGGTTACCTTGGCCATGTTACGAATCTCAGGAGGTGTAGCGGTATTATAAAACCACGAAAGACATGGTATTGGGCCACACAATATTGTGGGTTGTGGGATATGTTCACGAGAGGAGAACAATTCATGACGTCAAATCTGGATAAAGTGTAGGAGGGTTAACCTGGAAGCCCTTCAGACTCCGCGACTTTGGTGAATATAGGTGCAAAAATAAGAGAAGGGACGAAGCCCAAAGCTCCGAAGTCCCGTAGGAGATATACACTGTAGATATAGGGAGAAGCCTTACCATTAAATCAAGCCAATAGCAGAAGCTAAGGCGCATGGTGAAGAGCAGATCCGAACCATTGGATATACGTGCAAGTGGTTGTGAGTAGTATATCTCATGACATATCGTAACTTCGAGATTCAATGATGGAGAGAAGTGGGGTGTGCTGGTGCACAAACTTCCGAAGCCCGAAGTCTCGAAGTAAAAGAGAAGATGTGGCGGGGTAGGTTGACGTATCCAAGGGTGACATGGACCTTCCTAGACATTCCATGTGCCACCATATTAGTTGGTGACAACTGTACTATGTGGACCAGGAGGGTAAAGAATTTCAAAAATTAAAAATTCGGAAGACTAGAAGGAAGCAGGCGTAAAAACTTCCGAAGCCCAAAATTCCAGAGTAATGTGGCATGATGGTGTCATCGGGAATGACGTGGACACATGGAATGTGTTCCATGTGTCAGTGGGTTTCAGACTTGCCAAATATTGAAATGTCATTTGGAACGTGACATGTGTCACCTGTCTGAGTGGGCCACATGTCCCTTTCTAATGTTTCACCACAAGGACCTCCTCTCGAATATGGGTGGTGGGGACCTGGTGGTCCCAGTGAATGCGTGGTGCCAGTTGTGAGATCTAGAGAGACTTGACACTCTA
Source organism: Picea glauca (assembly GCA_000966675.3). Classification (NCBI taxonomy): domain Eukaryota; kingdom Viridiplantae; phylum Streptophyta; class Pinopsida; order Pinales; family Pinaceae; genus Picea; species Picea glauca. The sequence goes on along the minus strand of JZKD02S2035013.1, from coordinate 229,079 downwards.
GGAGAATGGTTCATAAGGGAATGAAAGGAAGAAATTTCAAAAGTTCATAACGTCGAGGTGATGAGACGTAATGACGTCACCAAAGTTGACATGGAAGTGTTCGGAGATTAACGGTTCAGGAGAAGTGGGGTGTGCTAATGCACAAACTCCTGAAGCCCAAAGTACTGAAGATCTGAAGTCCCAAAGATCAAATGCCTGAAGTTCCACAGTGGGTGTCAACCATTGGATTCTGGGTAGTTGTGGGCTGTTGATCCACCCTACTTCGTGAGTTCGTTAATCCGGAACTCCGAGAGATTGTTGAGATGTGCTTTGAAAACTTTTGAAGACGGAGGAACGAGGTCTCGAGTAAGTTCCTATCGATATAGAACTTGGCCACAACTCATGGTCGCATGGGTTGGGGGCTAAGAGAAAGGGGATAGTGCTCGAAAAATTATTGTAGAATAGAGAAAAACTCAGAAAGAAAAGATTTGTGGGGATTCTTAATTGATCGATAATCGCAGAGAATGAAATCTGAAAGTTTTCTTGAATCATATTGGTTTATGAATACTATGGAATTTTTTAAGGAGTAATGGATTGAAAAATTTCGGTTGATTGCACATTGTGTTTGCAGAGTTAACGATTGTCAGAACCAAACCGAATTGCTACTTAGTGAAGAGAAATGGAGGAGGCATAAAATGCTTCCAGTTCAGAGAATGAAGCTAGAGGAATGGATGTCCGTTTGGGAGTTGAAGGATCAAACTCCAATGGACATGGAGAAGAGATAGATAAGGAGGGAAACATGATGAAAATCATTGAAATATTGCAGAAATATGTCCAAACTCATCGAGCAGATAACAAAAATCTCATGAAAGCCAGGGATCAATAAGGAGAATTCAACATAAAGTTGATACAGAGTCTGGAAAGGATAGAAAATAAATTGGATAAGGAGGGTGACTCTAGTAAATCTGGAAGTCATAGGTTCCCTGATCAGAAGAGGAAATCAAGGAGTGTTGGCAGACACCATCATCACTCCTAAGGGCACTCTAAGAGGAGGGAACATAGTAATTCAAGCCCATATCCTACTAGAAAGCATAGGATATATGGAGTGGATGAACTGAAGGGAGAAATGAACAATATTAAACCTCCTACGTTTGATGGAGAGCACCAAAAGGAGGAAGATGCTGAGACATGGCTTCTTGGCATGAGGAAATATTTCCAACTACATAATTATTCCTCTCATGCAGAAGGAAGAATTGAAATGTATCAACTGAAAGGAAAGGAATCCATGTGGTGGGATCAACTTGTGCAGGTGCAATACATTAAAGAGAAAAATGTTACTTGGAAGGAATTCAACAAGTATTTCGAAAAGAAATACTTGACTAAGAGATACTATGACAGAAAGAGGAAAGAGTTCTTTGAACTCAAGCTCGGTAGCATGACCATTGATGAATATGAATGAAGGTTTTTGAAATTTTTGAAGTATGTACCTTTCATCAAAGATGAGATTGTCAAAATTCAAAGGTATCTGAGTGGACTACCATCTCTCATCAGTGACAAGATCTAGTATGATTATCCTAAAACTATGGAAGAAACTATAAGGAGAGAAAAATTCTTATACAAGCAACAAAGAGAAAATCCCACTTTCCGGAAGGCTTGGGAAGACAAGAAGAAATTCAAGATGGATCAGAGGAAGAATGACTCTAAGCCATCCTTTTTTAGAAATATCCCTCAAGGACAACCAAGTTTTAGAGAGTCAAGGAAGGATGAAGTAGGTGGGAAAATTCCAATACAACCACCTATAGAATGTTGGGGTTGTAAAGGAAAACATAGGTACCGATATTTCCTCCACATAAGTGACAAAGTGAGAGCTGTCCACAATGTTCAACAGGAAGAAATAGTGGAGGACATGGGAAATAGAATACCAAGTATCTATGCATCCCTAGACAACAAACAAGATGAGTTTCAATTACATATGATTGAAGTTGAAGGTATGATCAATAATGTTGGCACAAGGGCAGACCCAGGGTTCAATGCTTCAACAACGCATCAAAAAAACCCTAACTACCAACCCTTTCGGCAACACTTGTGAAGCAGATGAAGTATCACCCGAGGTAGAGGCATGCGTGGTTGCAAGACTCAGGTGTCTACAACCTTAGCTGGGAAACAGATCTGTGATTCTTACTCTTAGCAAGCACTTTAGCATAGATCATTCATCAGTATTTAACCATCATGGAACTTCGTAGATGGCACAGAGCACCGTAACATTCAGTTAGATATAGGTTAAGTTAGTACTTAGCAACAACAAAATAGGTCCAGTACTCAACACTCTCATATATGTCAAATCTATACCCACACATCTAAGAAGCACAAAACAAAGTGGATCTATCTAAGTATATCATAGAAAATCACATAGCATAATCATATCAAAAAGAACACATGGAAAGAAACCAACACATTAGGTCGAAGCATTGAGCACAACACACAGAGTTACCATGGTTCACCCCCACCCTGGGGCTACGTACACAAAGTATTCGTCTTCTTTATTGGCTTTGGTCAATCGGATTACAACACAAAGCTCACACTTAGACTCCGCATAGGATAGGAGATCTGTGCGCACCTCACCTGATCCTCCTTCCCCAAGTAGATATAGCACAGAGCCTTCTTACAATCCGTGCACTCATCACTTACAACACTTGCACTCAGCTCTGCAAGTCGATCACACAATATACACAAAGCCTTTACTAGCACTTAGCTTATATTTTTGCTCTCTCTTACATTGCTTAGCTACTTATTTATACTTTACAAAATAGGCTTAAAACACGGGTAAACCCATGGGCCAACATCCCTTTCCCATTACATTAACCCAAAACCCTAAAAGGGCCCCAAAAGTGGGTTGAGATACCGTGATCTCTGCTTCACTTGGTGCTCCATATTTGACAAGTTGTCGAAGTCCAAAAATGGTCAAATATGACCAAGTGTTCCTCAAAACTTGGTCAAGGGCCAACATGCCCCCAACACTCACCCGTGACTCATCTCGAGTCACTCTAGTGTAATCAGCTCTGCTTCGAATGTCTCGAGCTACTTCGACCTACTGCAGTGCGACAACCTCTTGCTCAGTGAACTCCTAGATCACTGCGTCGTTTACTGGTCCTTCCATGCGCTGTTCTTTGTTGATGAAAACCTGTTCAAGCTTGGTTTCCTGCCTCTAAACTTCAGTGAATAGTTGGCATGCTTTCTCTTGGAGTGGTTGAAGTCATTGAGAGACTTCCATCAATTTACTTTGCAACATGTGTACCTTTTGTTGGGCGGTGCATTGTTTTGGAAATCACTTCATTCTTTCAACTGGGGTCAAGGCCTTCAACTGCGCCTGTAGCGTATCTACATACTGCTTTGCTTCTTGGAGCTGTGACTCTAATGTTTGCAATTATGGGTTCTCTGTGAGGTTCTCATAAGTCTAGGCGCTTCTAGTGCTCAACTGCTTACATTCCAAAGCCAAGGTTTTTAACCTGTCAACTGCGCTACGGGAATTTGCCTCCCTTATATCTCTTACTTCTTAGGGAGTCTCAGGCAGGGTACAAAGTTCCAGATCTATGATGCGCTGCTGAAGTTGCTGGATTACTTCTTCAAGTTGTGCCACCTGCTGTGGGACACGTTCTTCAATTTTCACTTCAATGACCGTCACAAAGAGAAGTGCTTTGTGAACTCGTTCTTGTACGTCAAGTTTCTCTGCTAGCAATTGGTCCTTGCTCTGCTGTAACTGTGCTTTCTCCTCCTCCCACTTCACTTGTAAGGCAATCTGTTCCTGTTTTGCCTTCCTTTGTTGTACTATAAGTGTGCTCTGTACTTGTGCCAAAGCCTGGGTGGCTTGCGTTGTGTCTTCTTGACCTCGTCGAAGGCGAGCTTCATCTTTCTCGGTGATCTGGCATAATTGGGTGGGATCATCACCTGTTCCTGCTGTTCCCTTCATCAAGGGCATAGTAGAAACAATTCGGTTGGACTAGAGTGCCTGCTACACTTCTTGAAGTTCACCTACAAGTCGAATGAATATCTCCTCTTGCTTCGCTTCTTTCCTTTCTGCGATCTCTAGTGAGGCATCATTCCGCACAACGATCAAGAAGTCGAAGTCGTCATGTGTGAGGGTAGTCTTAAACGTAGTCCGGGTGGCCTTATTTTTCTTTCGAGATGGGGGATTTGATGGGGTGACCTTCCTTTTCTTAGAGGGATCCTCCTCCTCTCTAGGCAGAGTAACCTCGCCTTTGTTTTTCTCAACCTCTGTGCCACCTAGTTCTTCACCATCACCTCCTTGCACAGGTGATATTGAAGTAGTCTTCGTGGATGTGATATGGATATCTTGAACTTCATCATCCGTCTTAGTCTTTCTTGGTCTAGGTGCATTCAATATAGCTTTAGGGATTTCCACGTCAGATATTTCTGTAGGGTCCGCTGGAACAAGGAGGTCCACCGACGATTCCTTGGTAATCTGCTCCAAGTCTTCTTCTGTTAACTTGTAGTATGACTGGATTTGCTTTTTGTGCTCATCAGCATGTGCTGTGATACAGGTGAAGTGGCGGTCTGCGCTGAATTTTATCAAAGGTATAAACCTATGAAGAATGTTTGGTGTGAGGTGTGGTGTATACTGGATTGCATTCTTAAATTGGTTATAATAAGCATGGAAGATGACATTGGACTGCCACTTCTTGTTCATGTCGCTGGAGTACCTCAACATACAGAACTTCGTGGCCAGTGGTTCGAAGGGTTCGTTCTTTGGAAAAGTGGCACCTTCTGGTAGCTCCCAAGCGATGAAAGCGATGAGTATGAGAAACCAACTAAAGTGGAACTCATACCCTTAGTCTTGCGCTTCTCTACAGTCAATCTCTAGATGATTTACAAGGTACTTTTCCCAGTTCATTTGTAGTCCCTTCGAACACTTCCCTGCGAGGTCAACTACAAATCCAGTCACCTGTGTGGGTCTGTTCTTGTGGACTAACTTTCCTACGATCATCTGGAAA
>JZKD02S2035013.1:205652-224041 GCA_000966675.3 Picea glauca | reverse complement strand
AATAAGCATGGAAGATGACATTGGACTGCCACTTCTTGTTCATGTCGCTGGAGTACCTCAACATACAGAACTTCGTGGCCAGTGGTTCGAAGGGTTCGTTCTTTGGAAAAGTGGCGCCTTCTGGTAGCTCCCAAGCGATGAAAGCCCTGAGTATGAGAAACCAACTAAAGTGGAACTCATATCCTTAGTCTTGCGCTTCTCTTCAGTCAATCCCCAGATGCCTTACCAGGTACTTTTCTCAGTTCCTTTTTCGTCCCTTCGAACACTTCCCTTCTAGGTCAACTTCAAATCCAGTCACCTGTGTGGGTCTGTTCTTGTGGACTAACTTTCCTACGATCATCTGGAAACTGAGGCACACTGCAACATTCTCGATGGAGGATACCTTGTAGCCTCGCGTGCCCTTCTCTACATCGCCATATGTGTATTTTATTCGCTGGGCGAGAGCGCGATCTACGATCTTTCCAGGGTAAAAATCATGCGGGTCAGGGCCCTGCATACTTAGCCCTGTGATCCTATTGATCAGAATCAGATCCACAGTGATGCGGCGGTCCAACCATAAGTATCCTCCGTGGTAGCAGGACAACAACAATTTGATGCATGAATTCACTTCCTGATGCCTCCCGAAATGAGGAATCTTCATTACATTGAGGAGGGTTGACTGTGACACGTTATGGGTCCATTGCTGAGGGAAAATATTTGGGTTCCTCCCTTTTGTGATAGTTAATTACTTGTGCGGGGCTAGAATACTATAAACTTTGCGATCTCCAAGGTTAAAATCACTAAATTTCAGCGTTGTGAGCTTATCCTGGTCAGCACGAACTGCGCGCACCCCTTTCGGGAGGTATGCAGTGACCAAAGCATAGTCGAAGTCTCTGGGTATAGTGTCTCTATTCATTGTGCCACTTAGTGGTGGGATATACTTAGGCAAGATACTTAGGATCATCTTCACAATAGCGAAGTTGTTTCTGAGCTTAGATCGTCTTTCCGAAGGCGGTCGGGATGGTCCTGCTCGAGCAGTGGAGGGGGAAGATGACAATGCTCCCGAGGACAATTCCTGTACACTTGTATACACTCCTCACTTCAACATGACTCTCTCAGCCATTAAGTCAATTAAAAATTCTTCAACTATTTTCTCAGCAGCACTGAGCTTGTCCGACATACAATCTTGGGTCATCTAGCTTGGGTGCGAAAGGAATTCAGAGACTACAGTGAATAGTATGGGAACAAGGCAATGATCTCAGGGTGAATTAATTTCAGGTTTCGTGCTCAAATTCTCACTTAGCAAAAAGTATTCTTGGTGCGTGGTGCGATGGACTAAGTAGGGAAACTTAGCAACAATTTGCTGGCAATGGTTATGATCCTTCATTAACTCCTGTTCGACCCATTATGGCGCGTTTCAACGGTTGGGTGACGAACCTTTATTTTTTTTTTTCCCATTTGGAGCAAAAGTTGAACGGATATATCGGCCCCAATGACTATATTTCTTTGTCATGGCGAAGTACTCTATGTCGTTGTTTTGATATCTCAGCGAAGCTCCAATTCTACAATTTTTCTTTCTGTGAAGTATCCTCTAGAACCTCTTGTAATCTTATAGTATTAACCCTTTTCTTTCTTAACCTTCTAGCCTTCTTCCCAGTGAGATTCGTCTCAGTAATTCTTTTACCATTCTGATGCTTATCTTATGTGGTCTTAGTTACTTCGTGCTGTTGAAATTCTTTCCTAGGGTTCCTGGATAATACTTCTTCTGTATAAAAAATAGGTAACTCAATTTTCTGTGGATCCTCTAGTATTTTCTTAGCCTCGAGATTGGAGTTGCTAGTATTAAATATCTATGATCTGCTCTTCTGTTCTTCAATCAAGTGTGTGATCCTTCTGGTCATAAAGTCTTTTAATTCTTGCTTCTTCTGTTCCAAAACTTCTTCTTCCTCCTTTCTTCTGGCTTGTTCTCTATCAAATCAAGGTTTTCGTATGAGCATGGTAAATGGGGCGTTGTCTTCAAAAAATTTAATAATCTCAAAGTCTTCCTCTGTCGAAGTTCCATTGATAGTCATAGGTATCTAGGTGAGCCTTCCACATGGGTTTACTATCTTTCCTCTGAATAAACTTGTCCCTCCTAGGGAAGGGATCATGGCAGGCTTTCCTATAGCTTCCCAAGTTCTTTCTAGCATAATGTTCACTTGAGTTTCTTCATAAAGAATACAATCAATGTCGAAGTCCCCTATTATCGCTTTGAATTTCTCCTTTTCTTTGAATATCTCTGGTAATTATACATCTTTATGTTCCTTCAGGGTTTCTTTTATACATATTAATATTTTCTCTGATTCTTGCTGGGTTTCTACCTTTTCTGGATCTGCCTTCTGGTCTTCTTGATTCGAATTCATCCTTTCCAACTTAGCGATCATTATAGGGAAATCCAATACATCATGGTCCAAATCTTTGCAACAGAGACAACTATGTTTTCTCCCATGGCATTCCTTAGCAATATGTCCTGGTCTTCTACAACTGTAACAAAGAGTTAATTCTCTCTTTCTCTTCAATGATCCCCAACTCTTCTTGTACTACGCGCTAGGATCATAATGGCTAGCCTGCAAAAAATTATTTCTAGGATCCTGCATCCACTTGTTAGTCCATACATTCTTTCTATGCATAGGTATAACATATCTATCATTATACTTATCAGATCTATTCATATCAAACTTTCTTTCATCTATTAATGCCCTAGTTTTTAAGCTAGGACAAAATATTTCAAACATACCTAGATCCATGTTCTAGAAACAAAAAATTTCACTTATCTTACTTCTACAGAGCACAAAGCTTCCAGATCTAAGGAATTTTGACTATTATTACCTTTATTAGAGCACAAAGCTTACATATATTACCTCTTTTCTGCAGATCTGACTTCTTTCTTTTAGAAATTTCCACTTTTACTTTTCCTAGAGCACAGAGCATTCATATATCGCTTCTTTTCTTCGGATATGATATTCATTTCTTCATATCTAACCTTATTCCTGTCACAAAGCTTCACAGGTCGAGTAAAAATCTGCGCACTAGGGAAACAGATCTACGCACATAGATTTCTTTTGCACAAAGTTTCTTCTTCCTCAGTTCCCAACAATCACAGTTTCAGGTCTCGACAACAGAACCATTTTTTGGCACAGGGGCAAACCCAGGGTTCAATGCTTCAACAATGCACCAAAAAAACCCTAACTACTGGCTCTTTCGACAACACCTGCGAATCAAATGAAGGCTCACCCAAGGTGGAGGCAGGGGTGGTTGCAAGACTTAGGTGTTTGTAACCTTAGCTGGGACACAGATCTATGATTCTTACTCTTAATAAGAACTTTAGCATAGATCATTCATTAGTATTTAACCCTCATGGCACTTCACAGATGGCACAGAGCACCGCAACATTCACTTAGATCTAGGTTAAGTTAGTACTTAGAAACATCAAAATAGGTCTAGCACTCAACACTCTCATATATGTCAAATCTATACCCACACATCTAAGAAGCATAAAGAAAAGTGGATCTATCTAAGTGTATCATAGAAAATCACATAACATAATCATATCAAGCACAACACATGGAAATAAACCAACACATTAGGTCGAAGCATTGAGCACAACACACAGAGTTACTGTGGTTCACCCCCACCCTGGGGCTACATCCACAAAGTCTTGTTCTTCTTTATTAGCTTTGGTCAATCGGGTTACAACACAGAGCTCACACTTAGACTCTGCATAGGACATGAGATCTGCGTGCACCTCGCCCGATCCTTCTTCCCCGAGTAGATCTAGCATAGAGCCTTCTTACAATCTGTGCACTCAACACTTACAACACTTGCACTCATCTATGCAAGTGGATCACACAATATACACAAAACCTTTACTAGAACTTAGCTTATCTTTTCGCTCTCTCTTACATTGCTTAGCTACTTATTTATACTTTACAAAATAGGCCTAAAACATGGGTAAACCCATGGGACGACATCCCTTTCCCATTACATTAACCCAAAACCCTAAAAGGGCCCCAAAAGTGGGCCGAGATCCTGTCATCTCTGCTTCGCCTGGCGCTCCATATTTGACAGGCTGTCGAAGTCCAAAAATGGTCAAATATGACCAAGTGTTCCTCAAAAATTGGTCAAGGTCCAACAAATAACCATACCTTTACTATTTTAATTGATTTAGAGGCTAGTCATAGTTATATAGATCATAGAATGGTGGAAAGTTTGCAATTGCCAAGAAGAAAACATGAAAAATATTGGTTAGTGCAGTTGGCTACATGAGCCAAGAGAAAGGTTGTTGAGTTGGTTAAGTCCTGTCCGATGGACATAAATGGATTGAGCACAAGGGCTGAATTGAAAACCTTACCTTTAGGTTCCTATGACTGTCTAATTGGGATGGATTGGTTGGATCTACACCATGGCATATTATATTTTTGTAATAAGGAATTCACTTGCCTGGATGAGGAAGGAAACCTAAGGAAAGTGCAGGGAATCCCAAGGGAAGTTGCTATCAGAGAAATCTCAACAATGCAGTTGAAGAAGTGTTACAGGAAGGGCTGCCAAATATTTGTAGCTCATATGGAAGAAGCACCTAGGGATAAGGTGTCAAATATTGAAGACCATGTAGTGTTAAAGGATTTTGAAGATGTATTCTAGGAGGTACCCAGACTACCCCCGAAGTGAGATATTGATTTATCTATAAACCTGATGCCTGGAGTAGCTCCAGTGTCAAAAACCCCTTACAGAATGAGTACACCGGAGATGAAAGAACTGCAATTGCAGCTTGAAGAACTTTTGAAGAAGGGGTATATACGCCCAAGTGTGTCACCTTGAGGAGTCTCGATCCTGTTTGTAAAGAAGAAAGATGGGACATTGATATTTTGCATCGATTTCAGAGAGTTGAACAAAGTGACTATTAAGAACAAGTATCCTTTGCCAAGGATTGATGATCTCTTCGATCATTTGAAGGATTCCAAGATATTTTCAAAAATAGATCTTAGGTCAGGGTACCACCAGGTAAGGAGAAAGGATGAAGACATCAACAATACCACCTTAAGAAAAAGGTATGGTCATTATGAATTCACAGTGGTTCCATTTGGGTTATCAAATGCACCCACTGTGTTCATGTGCCTAATGAATGGTGTATTCAGAAAATATCTAGGCAAGTTTGTCATAGTATTTTTGGATGATATCCTGGTGTATTCCAAGTTGGAGGAAGAGCATGATCAACATCTGGGGATGGTGTTGCAGGTGCTAAGAGAGCACCAACTGTATGCCAAATTGAGCAAGTGTTCATTTTATCAAAATATAATTCATTATCTGGGGCATATCATTTCAAAGGATGGGATAGTCGTGGATCCTGAGAAGATAGAAGCCATTAAAGAATGGTCGACATCGAAGAATGTGACAGAAGTTAGATCCTTTATGGGCCTAGATGGCTATTACATAAGATTCAGTGTAGGTTTCTCAAGGATATCTCACCCCACCACTTCCTTGCAAAGGGAGGAGAATAAATTTCAATGGATAAAAGAGTGAGAAGATTTCAACAATTGAAGCAGTTGTTAACTAGTGCTCCAATCCCGAGGATTGAAGATCCAATTAAAGATTTTGTAGTGTGTACAGATGCATGCAAAGAAGGACTGGGAGGATTCCTCATCCAAAATGGTTTTGTAATATGTTATGAGTCTAGGAAGCTGAAGGATCATGAAAAGAACTATGGAACTCATGATTTGGAGTTGGCATCCATTGTACACGCTCTAAAGAAATGGAGACATTACCTCATGGGAAAGAGGTTTGAACTGAGGACAGACCATAATGGTATGAAGTGTTTGCTTGATCAACCAACCTTCAATGCTGGGTAGAGTAGATGGTTGGAATTCCTTTGTGAGTATGACTTTGATATCAAGAATATCAAAGGAAAGGAGAACAAAGCGACTGATGTACTCAGCAGAAGAGTGCATGAAATACATGCTACGACCATTAGCATGTATCAAACTAATATTAAAGGAAGAATTTTAGAAGATGCAAATGAAGATTTGCAGTACATGGAATTGGTAACAAATCTATAGCAAGGTAATATGCTACAAAAAGTGGAATATTATAAATTGGAAGCTTATGGAACACTCCTGTACAAAAATAGAATTTATGTACCTAATTCCCAAGAGTTGAGAATAATGATCTTGAAATAAATGCATAATGTGCCTTATGCTAGGCACCCTGGATATCATAAAACAGTGGCAGAAGTCAAGAGCCATTACTTCTGTCCAGGTATGAAGAAGGAAATTGCAGAATACATCGCAAGATGTATGGAGTGTAAAAAATTCGAGGCTGAACATAGGCAACCAACAGGGTTGCTACAACCATTGCCCATTCCTGAGTGGAAGTGGGAAGTGGTGAAAATGGATTTCATCATAGGATTTCCCAGAACCAGAAATCAACATGATTCCATCATGGTGGTGGTAAATAAGCTTACAAAATCTGCGCATTTTATTCCATTGAAGACCACTCACAAAGCAACTAACATTGCTGATATCTATATGAGGGAAGTAGCATGATTGCATGGTATTCCCAAGACAATTGTGTCTGACAGATACTCGAAATTCACCTCAAAGTTCTGGAAGGGGTTATTCAAAGGGTTCATAACGAATATGAACTTCGACACCGCTTATCATCCTAATCCCGATGGGCAGACAAAGAGGGTGAACCAAGTGATAGAAGATATGCTAAGGATGTATGTGATAGACAATCCATATAAATGGGAAGACTACCTACACTTGGTAGATTTTTATTACAACAATGGTTATCAAGCATCACTGAAGATGAGCCCATTTGAAGCACTTTATGGAAGAAAGTTAAACACCCCAATAAGTTGGGATAACCCAGCTGATAGGGCAGTAGTTGGGCTAGAGTTGCTCAAGGAAATGGAAGAGAAAATGCTGAAGATTAAGCAGAATTTGAAGGTTGCCCAAGACCGACAAAAAAGTTATGCTGATAAGAGAAAAACCCACAAGGATTTTAAAGTGGGTGATCATGTTTTCTTGAAAGTGAAAGCCAACAGAGGTTCCCTGAAGCTAGAAAATTGTTCCAAGTTGGAAGCCATATATTGTGGGCCATTTGAAATCCTAGAAAGGATTGGACCGGTTGCATATATGCTTACATTGTCTGCATCCATGACTGTACTGTAACATCCCTGACCAGCTAGACCGGGCCACGCTACATGAGAGAAATATTTCATTTTCTCTGTGGAACATACTGTAACATACCCAACAACCAACTGAGCTATGCCACATCAATTTTTTGAACTGCATGCCATTAAAACATATGCACACACATAAATCTTGCTGAATCTTTATATATAAAATGAAAATAGACAAATACGTTTTGTAAATGCATAGATTCACATTGAAATAATAGTAAACATATACATGCAATACCCATAAAAATAAATATAGTTATAACCACACATATGATAACCCATAAAAATAAGCATGTAAACAACAATGCATCATGTAAATTTATCAGACAATTGACACTTATATTGGTATGAATATCACCAACTGCGCGTAGACCTTCCACAAACCTCCCAGCCTTAGACCACACTACTCATCACTCTCAATAGTGGGTCACCCTTGAGCTGGGACTAAAATCCACCCGAGTAAAGGGATTCCTAACCAGGCTAATGGCTCGTAGACAACATGAAAGACTCCTTCACAGGTGCTCACTCAACTAAAAACCTATATTCCCTCATTCCCCACATGCCTATCCCACTCCATGAAGTGTGCCCCTTCTCTGCTCAACAATCCTTCGGTTGCCCCACTTCCCTTCCAAGGCTTCAACAATAAGCTGGACAGGAAGTCTCAGAGCCCTGTAGCTACAATTTAGCACCTTCAGGAAATCAATTCCCCAACAATTCTCTCACCCAAAGAGAAATTGCTTAAGGGACTGACAACCCACCTCTTCAATATCCCATGGGCCTGAAAACCCACCTCTTCAATATCCCACAGGCCTGACAACCCACTTCTTCAGTCCATCTCCCAAGCTAACCAGCTACACAAACAGATATGGCCATGGATCCCATGTCAAGTATAGTGTCAGGAATACATGGAGGTCAACTGATTGAGTGAGTGAAGGCTCATGGAATGGCTGCATGGGTGATCGAATGATGGAAGGAATCCCGGTCAGAATGATGGAAAATGAACTAAGTCTCCACAATATATATGCATGTCCCCAACTTGACACTTGTCATGTTGGGAGCTGCTTTGGCCCACTTGTCCCCAACTTTGGAACTTAGGATAAAATAATTATCCATACTTTATACTTTAATAAATATTTATATAATATTCCTTTTTGGCTTAAGCTCCCTAGCTTAGTCCTTTTCCTTAACTTTTATCCCTCCCTTTCCCTAACTCTTTTATTGTGGTCGTTCTGCGTGCAATGATGTATTTTATATTAATTATGAGACATATACAAAAATAGGCACATTGGCCTTTAACATCTAGGCTCTCCAGTCTAATCATCACAAAATTGGCTCACCAACCTATAAAACATAGCATATACACAAAGGCTCGCTGGCCTCAATATTGCGCGCACTTAAGTTGTTGCGCGCAATATCCTGTAATGTGCACACTTCATCATTTTACTGTGTAGTACATGCACACACTATGCCATGAAAGGTGCATACAAAAATGATATCAAACAACTCACTAGCTTAAGTACATTTTCATTTACATTACAATTGGGTTCGGCCTAGGGATATTACAATCCCCTCCCCTTATTTATGCACTGTCCTAAGTGCATTATGTACACATATACACAAAATTTTCAAAAATCCTCAAAAATATGCGGGTATTCTGCCCACATTGCATCCTCATGCTCCCAAGTAGCGTCCTCAGGACCGTACTAGGTCCATTGGACCTTTACAAGCCCTATGGATCGATTCCAGAGCTATTTGATTTTCTAGTCGAGAATGCGTACCGGATGCACTTGGAAAGTGCCTTCTTGCTCCACCTGAATCACATTCCAATCAATAACATGATTAACATAAGTTATATATTTCTTGAATAATGATACATGGAATACATTATGAACAGACATAGATGCAGGTAATGCAATCATATAAGCTACTGGACCAATCCTCTCTAGGATCTCAAACGGTCCAAAATAGTGAGCTGCCAAATTTGAACAATTTCCCAACTCAAGGGAACTTCTGTTAGCTTTTACTTTCAAGAATACATGGTCTCCCACTTTAAATTCCCTGTGATTTCTAGTCTTATCAGAGTAGCTTTTATGCCTGTCTTGGGAAACTATTAAATTTTGTTTTATTTTTATCATTTGCTCCTCCATTTCCTTGAGTAAATCTGGCCCAACCACTTCTCTATCTGCTAGGTTATCCCAACTTACTAGTGTGTTTCACTTTCCTCCATAAAGTGCCTCAAATGGGCTCATCTTTAGATATTCTTGGTACCCATTGTTATAAGCAAACTCTACCAAGTGTAGGTAGTCTTCCCATTTTGATGGTTTATCCATCACATACATCCTCAACATATCTTCAATCACTTGATTCATCCTCTCTATTTGTCCATCTGATTCTGGATGATAAGATGTGCTAAAATTCAATTTTTTTCCAAATCCATTAAATAATCCTTTCCAAAATTTTGAGGTAAATTTTGGATCTTTGTTAGACACAATTGTCTTAGGTATGCCATGCAATCGAACAATTTCTCTCATATAAACATCAACAATGTTTGTTGCCTTGTGAGTGAGCTTAACTGGAATAAAATGGACAACTTTAGTAAGCTTATCCACCACTACCATGATAGAATCATTTTGCTTGTTTGTTTTGGGAAGTTTGGTGATGAAATCCATTGTTACCACTTCCCATTTCCACTTAGGAATGGGTAATGGCTGTAGCAAACCAACTGTGTGTCTATGCTCAACCTTAACCTTTTGACATTCCAAACATTTGGAAATAAAATCTGCAACTTGTTTCTTCATGCCTGGCCAATAATGTTGGCTCTTGACAGCTGCAATAGTTTTCTGATAACCTGGGTGCCCAACACAAGGTACATTATTCATTTCTCCCAATATCAAATTTTTCAATTTTCTACTGCAAATTACCTTGTTGTAATTTTTCCACTAATTCCTTGTATTGCAAATCTGATTTGGAAGCCTCTATAATCATGTCTTTCAAATCTGATTGGTACATGATACTTGTTGTAGCATGCAATTCATGCACTCTTTTGCTGAGTGCATCAACCACTTTGTTCTCTTTCCCCTTGATATGCTTTATATCAAAGTCATATTCACTTAGAAATTCTAACCATCTGCTTTGTCTAACATTTAGAGTTGGCTGATCAAATAAATATTTCAGACCATTATGGTCTGTTCTTAGCTCAAACCTTTTCCCCATGAGGTAGTGTCTCCATTTCCTCAAGGCATGCACTATGGATGCCAACTCCAAATCATGAGTTACATAATGTCTTTCATGCTCTTTTAACTTCCTTGATTCATAACATATAACAAACCCATTTTGACTGAGGACTCCTCCAAGCCCCTCTTTACATGCATCTATGCATACAATGAAGTCTTCATTTGGGTCTGCAATCCTTAGTATTGGAGCACTTGTTAATAATTGTTTCAAGTGTTGGAAACTCTTTTCACAATCCAATGTCCACTGAAACTTCACACCCTTCTTTGGTAAGGAAGTGATTGGGTGTGCAATCTTTGAGAATCCTTCAATAAATCTCCTATAGTATCTTTCAAGACCCATGAATGATATGACCTCTGTCGCATTCTTTGGCATTGACCATTCTCTAATGGCTTCTTTCTTCTCAAGATCCACTGCTATCCTATCCTATGAAATGATATGTCCCAAATAATGAATTTGCTTCTGATAAAATGAGCACTTTCTCAATTTGGCATATAACTGATGCTCCCTCAATACTTGCAACACCATCCTCAAATGATGTTCATTCTCTTCCTCTGACTTAGAATATATAATAATGTCATCCAAAAAGACAATGACAAACTTGTCTAAATATTCTTGGAAAACACCATTCATTAAGCACATGAAAACAACTGGTGCATTTGACAACCCAAATGGAACCACTGTGAACTCATAATGACCATACCTTGTCCTGAAGGCGGTCTTTTTGATATATTCCTCCTTAATCCTTACATGATGGTATCCTGACCTGAGATCTATCTTTGAAAATATCTTGGCATCCTTCAATTGATCAAAGAGATCATCAATCCTTGGCAGATGATACTTGTTCTTCACAGATACTTTATTCACTTTTCTGAAATCAATGCACAATATTAATGTTCCATATTTCTTCTTCACGAACAATACTGGGGCACCCCAAGGTGACACACTTGGGGATATATACCCCTTCTTCATAAGTTATTCAAGATTCATTTTCAACTCCTTCAACTCCGGTGTACTCATTCTGTAAGGAGTCTTTGACACTGAAGCTGCTCCAGGCATTAAATTTATAGAGAAATCAATATCTCTCTTTGGGAGTAGTCCTGGTACCTCCTTGAACACATCTTCAAAATATTTTAGGACTGCATAATCTTCCAAATTTGGCACCTTATATTTAGGTGTCTCTTACATATGAGATGGAAATATTTATCACCCTTTTCTGTAACATTTCTTCAGCTGCAATGCTGAAATTTCCATGATGGTTACTTCCCTGGGAATTCCCTGCACTTTCCTTAGGCTCCCTTCCTCATCTAAGCAAGTAAATGACTTGTTATGATATTCTAGGATGCCATGATGTTGGTCCAACCAATCCATCCCAATTAGACAGTCATAGGAACCTAACGACAAGATATTCAAATCTTCCCTAGTGTTCAGTCCATTCATGTCCATAAGACATGACTTAACCATCTCATTAAATTTTCTTTTGGCTTTGGTATCTAGCTGCACCAACCAAGATTTTCCATGCTTTCTTCTTGGAAAATGAAAAATTTCCACTATATTAGGATAAATATAACTATGAATAGCTCCCGAATCAATTAAAATAACAATCGTTTGGTTGTTGATCATACCTTCCACCTCAATCATATGTGACTGATACTTTTCTTTCTTGTTGTCCAGGGCTTCATAGATCCTTGGTATATTTCTACCCATTTCCTCCACTGTTTCAGCTTGCTGTACATTGTAAACAATTTTCACTTTTTCACCTCTGTGCAGACAATCTCTGTACATATGATCTCCTTTACAACCCCAACATTGAATAGGTGGCTGCCTTAGCCTTTGATCCTCTTGTCTCAATTGTTTCGGGTTCTCTAGAAGTTGGCTATCCATGAGTATTATTTCTGAAGAATGGTGGCTTAGCTCCCTTCTTCCTCTGATCCATCTTGAACTTCTTTTTGTCTTCCCAAGCTTTTTGGAAAGTTGGCCTTGATTTTTTCTGATCATATAGGCATTTAGCTCACCTTATGGTCTCCTCCAATGTCTTGGGATCATCATACTATATTTTGTCACTGATGAAGGATGGTAATCCACTCAAATACCTCTGAATCTTAACTGTCTCATCCTTGATGAAAGAGACATACTTTAGTAGTTCTAAAAACCTTCTCTCATATTCATCTATGGTCATACTCCCAAGCTTGAGTTCAAAGAACTCTTTCATTTTCTTGTCATAGTATCTCTTAGTCAAGTATTTCTTCTCAAAATACTTCTTGAAATCCCTCCAAGTAACACTTTTCTCTTTAATGTGCTTCACTTGCACAAGATGATCCCACCATATGGATTCCTTTCCCTTGAGTTGATAGATAACAATTATACATTATGCATGAGAAGAATAATTATGCAATTGAAAATAATTTCTCATGCCCAACAACCATGTCTTTGCATCTTCATCCTTCTTGTGCTCACCATCAAATGTAGGAGGTTTGATTTTTTTCATTTCTCCTCGTAGCTCATCCACCCCAGACCTCATATGCTTTCTGACAGGGGATGGACTCGAGCTTCTATGTGATATCTTACTGGAATTCCTCGGGGAGTGGTGGTGATGCCTGCTAACACTCCTTGCTCTTATTTTCTCATCAGGAGGCCTATGACTTCCTGATTTGCTTGAGCCACTCTCCTTATTTAGTTTCTTTTCTATTCTGTTCAAGATCTACATTAACTTCATGTTGAAGTCATCCTGCTTCTCATTGGCTCTCATAAGCCTTCATTGTCATCTTTATGGCTTTGGACATCCTTCTGCAAATTTTTAATGGTCTCTACCATATTCATGTTTTCATCTCTTTCTTCTCCATGTCCATTGGAGTTTGTTCCTTCAATGCCCAAATGGACATCCATCCCTCTAATATCATCTTCCTGGCTGTAATTACCCTGTGCCTCTTCCATTACTATGGACTCTGAGCTGATATTGATCTGATATAGTTGTTGTTAACTTTGCAAAATTTGCAACCAACAAAAC
Organism: Picea glauca; assembly: GCA_000966675.3. NCBI lineage: Eukaryota > Viridiplantae > Streptophyta > Pinopsida > Pinales > Pinaceae > Picea > Picea glauca. The sequence goes on along the minus strand of JZKD02S2035013.1, from coordinate 210,605 downwards.
TTTGTGAGGCTGACTGTTTCAACAATTTCATGAAAATATGAACCATTTTGGTTCAATAATACATATCATAATTATTTATTCTGATTTCCTGAAACATGGAATGCCCAGACAAATTTTGTGGGTGGATAATTATATTCCACTTTCCAACACCTTTCCAGTGCCTTCTCCCATGCTCAATTCCGAGTCTTGAGCTAAACGTTATGTCTCTTTGAAGTTAGTTGGGTCTTAAAATTTACCCTTCATTGTTTGTGTTGTAACTTTCTCATAAAATATCTGTTTGACGAATGGTTTACACCATTAGAAAGATCTCCCCAAGCACACTATGTTCTATGCATAAATACAAGGTCAAAATCTATTCTTGTGGGTTTTTTTTTTTGCTAAAAATGCTCTTAAGGGCCTCAAAAACTCGCTACAAAAAGCTGATATTCAAATAGTATAAAATGTCGTAGAAAATCGTTGGTTTTCTGTTGTTGTTCACCCTCCAAACGACTTCACGTGCATAAATTTCAACCTATAACCCATATTTACCATGCGCAACAACAACACAAGGTAAATCGTGCTTCGCGCACTTTAAAAACACTGTGTATCACTTCTCTATCTCGCCAATAACCTGCGCGCACTACTTTTATGTCGCGTACCAATATCCACCGCGTGCACTTTTTGTACTGCGCACTGATATTCCATGTGCATTTCACTTGACACGCTGCACCATGCCAAAGTTTAGTAAGCCCCACAACACACCAATACTTTATGTGCACCATTCACTAAATTTTCGTGCGACAACATATACCCATATTGCATGTGCACCAACCAAACTCTTCTGCACTCTGCCAATACTGTGCACACCATGCACACCATTATTATTTTTCTGTGCGACGCCAAAATTTAGAGTGCACCCCCGCACACCAACATTTTTCCGTGGGGTCCCCCAAAATTTAGTGCACACACCCGCACACCAACATTTTTCCACGCGATGTCAAAATTTAGTGTGCGCACCAACACACCACTATTTTCCGCGCGGTACCAAATTTTAGCTCGCGCACTCGCACGCTAATATTTTTCCGCACAATGCCCAATTATTTCATATCTCAAGCTTTTACTGCGCAACATGCATTTTTAGTGCGCCCACCCACACACATTCATTTTTATGCGCATCAATTCCTCGTGAATTTCGCTGCAGAAATTGGGGCTTTTTCCTAACATTTTCCCCAATTTACCATAGACATTCTGCAACCACGAAATTATTTCAATTTCACCCCAATAACACCAATTCAACCTCTGCAACAACAAATCATTGTGGGTTGAAATTTCTGGAACGGATTTTTCCCAAAATCAATTCACGAATTGAGAATTTTAATTACTAAATTCGCTCCATCTGTGATGGCTTCATTGTAACTTCAAATTTGACCAATTCCAGGTCTGAATTTTCTAGAACATATATTAAACCAGTAATATCTCACCACTTGGCCGAATTTCTCTATTTTCCTATGAATTTAACAACATAAATTGGGGCTTTTCCTAATTCTGCGTCATTGTTTCTAAAATTTATCATGGGTGTTCCGCAACTCGAAATTTGGCCACTTCGAAATAAATTCTCTATGAAATTTGACTTCAACTCAACTTGCTCGGCCCATCCAGGCTCAGTGTTGAAAACTAAAGCTCTGATACCATGTTGTAACGTCCCTGACCACCCAGGCCGGGCCACACTACACAAGATAACTCTTTCATTCTCTCTGAGGAACATACTGTAACATACGCAACAACCAACTGAGCTATGCCACATAATTTTTTTGAATTGCATGCCATTAAAACATATGCACACACAAAACTCTTGCAGAATATTTATATATAAAATGTAAACAGACAATTACATTCTGTAAATGCAGGAATTTACACTGAAATAACAATAAACATATACATGTAGCACATATAGGCAATACCCATAAAAATAAACACAGTTATAACCACACATATGATAACCCATAAAAATAAGCATGTAAACATCAATGCAACATGTAAATTTATCACATAGTTGACACTTATCTTGGTACAAATATCACCACAAATATCACCAACTGCGTGCAGACCTTCCATGAACCTCCCAATCTTAAACCACACTGCTCATCACTCTCAGCAGTGGGTCACCCCCAAACTGGGACTAAACTCCACCAGAGTAAAGGGATTCCTAACTAGGCTAATGGCTCGTAGACAACAAGAAAGACTCCATAATAAGTGCTCACTCAACTAACATCCTACAGTCCCTCATTCCCCACATGCCTATCCCACCCCAGGAAGTGTGCCCCTTCTCTACTCAACAGTCCTTCGGCTGCCCCACTTCCCTTCCAGGGCTTCAACAACAGGTTGGACTTGAAGTCTCAGAGACCTATAGCTGCAGTTTATCACCTTCAGGAAATCAATTCCCCAACAATTCTCTCACCCAAAGATAAATTTCTCATGGGCCTGAAAATCTGCCTCTTCAATATCCCACGAGCCTGACAACCCGCTTCTTCAGTCCAACTCCCAAGCTAACTAGCTACACAAACAAATATGGCCATGGATCCTAGGTCAGGTACAGTGACAGAAAGTCATGGAGGTCAAATGACTGAGTGAGTGAAGGCTCATGGAATGGATGCATGCATGATCGAATGATGGAAAATGAACTAAGTCTCCACAATATGTATGCATGTCCCCAACTTGACACTTGTCATGTTGGGAGCTACTTTGGCCCACTTGTCCCCAACTTTGGAACTTAGGATAAAATAAGTAACATTACTTTATACTTTAATAAATATTAATATAATATTTCTTTTTGGCTTAAGCTCCCTAGCTTAGTCCTTTTCCTTAACTTTTAGCCCTCCCTTTCCCTAACTAGTGGAGTTTAGTCCCCCATACTCTTTTATCGTGGCTGGTCTGCGCACATTGATGTATTTTATATTAATTATGAGACATATACAAAAATAGGGGCACTGGCCTTTAACATCTAGGCTCTCTAGCCTAATCATAAAAAAGCTGGCTCACCAGCCTATAAAACATAGCATATACACAAAGGCTCGTTGGCCTCAATATCACGTGTAGTTAAGTTGTTGCGCGAGGTATCCTGGAATGTGCACACTTCATCATTTTACTGCGCAACACATGCACACACTATGCCATGAAAGGTGCATACAAAAATGATATCAAACATCTCACCAAATTAAGTACATTTTTATTTACATTACAATTGGGTTCGACCTAGGGATATTACATATACATAATGTGTTTCATGTTTCATTGCTTAAGAAATATATACCTGATGTTAAACATGTTATTGATTGGAATGTGATTCAGGTGGAGCAAGAAGGTGTCTTGCAAGTGCATACTATGTGCATATTGGACCGGTAGAGCAAAAGCTACGAAATCGATACATAGGGCTTGTAAAGGTCCAATGGACCTAGTACGGTCCTTAGGACGTGACATGGGAGCATGAGGATGATATGCAGGAAGAATACCCACATCTTTTTTAATATTTTGAAAATCTTGCTGATGTTGTGTAATTAAGTTGCATTGAGGACACTGCAAAAATAAGGGGAGGGGATTGTAATACCCCAATGATGAGCCCCAATTGTAATATGAATTATAACATGTTTTGTAGGCTAGTGAGTCGAACAATTATACGTTGGTAGGCTTATGTGTTAGTAGGCTGGAGATCCTAGGTGTTAAAGGCCAGGAGCCTGTTTTGTACATGTAAATATTCATATCATTAATATAAAAACATCGCTATGTGTAGACCGACCACGAAGAAAGAGTTATGGGGGACTAACATCCACTAGGATGGGTAAGGGAGAGGGGGATGAGAGGTTAGAAAGAGGGGATAAGACTAAGGGCTTAAGTCCAAGTGAATAATAATTTATTATTATTCCAAAAGCTATGTAAAAGGATATATTTTTATCCTAAGTTCCCGGGGAAGGACATGTGACTCCAAAGGGAAAGGAACGTGCTTGATGAGTGACAGGTGTTGGCTCAGGCACATGTAGACTTAAGGGGGAAATTATTGTTGTTGGGGGACTCACACAGGCACTCACATAGGACACTCACTGACTCACTCACGTACAAAGAGTTTGGCTCTCACACTTTTACCATCTTGTCTATGCTAGACCAGTCTGCCCCATTTTTCCCTCACAATTTCACTGACGCACTGAGCAAGCCCACAACCAGCCATTTCCACAATTGTTGAACCACTGACCATTTTTTCACCTCTATAAATTACTGAGTCATCCTTGCCTTACCGACTTAGCTATTGTGGTTGAAGAGACAGGTTGTCAGGCTTGTAAGCAACTCTCTCTCTAGGTGAGAGAGGTTGTTGTGGATTAAATAAGAAGGTTGTCAGGCCTGTGAGAAACTCTCTCCAGGTGAGAGAGTGTCTTGAGGAGGCGAGGTCTCCTGGAGGGAGTCCCGTAGCTACTACAGAGCTCTGAGAATTTCGGTCCGGCCTGTTGCTGAAGCCCAAGGTAAGGGAGGTGGAGCAGTCGATGGACTATGTGACAGTGAAGGTGTATACTCCTAGGGTGGGACAGGCATGTGGGGAATGAGAGTCTGTGAGAAGTGGGTGTAATTGGCTCCTGGGAGAGAATCCTTCCTCTTAAACCGTGTGACTTTCCTATTGACCTTTCCTAGCCTATGAATCCCTTGCTCGATGGAGTTTAGTCCCAGCTCAGGGCTGACTCACTGTTGAGAGTGATGAGAAGTGTGGTCTAAGGATGGGAGGTTCGTGGAAGTTCTACACGCAGTTGGTGGGTTTTCTCTAGTTAAACGATAAGTATCATTTATGTTCTTAATTGTGTATGTTATGCATGTATGTGATTCTTGAAAGGTTATCATGTGTTCCGTTGCTTGTAGGAATTACTGTCAATTCCATTTGAGTCTGTATGGTAGCAGTAACTATGAGTTAATTGTTTTAAAATTCATTAGAAATGA
>JZKD02S2035013.1:173782-187049 GCA_000966675.3 Picea glauca | reverse complement strand
CTCATTGTAACCATCTTCTTGCGAATGCGAGTAGCCGTCACATCTCTTCTCAGAGATAAGCTGCCACCATTCTAGCGAGTCTTTCACTCTGTATTTTTATAGTCTCTGTACATTTTTCTGATTAATAGAAATCATGTATTACTGTATATTTGTGTTATGGTTGCATCTCTGATACATTCCTATTATATTATTGAATATCTGCAATATCTTTGTTCATTTCGTTATTATATCTCCGCTCTCATTTCGTGTCGAAAATAATCCGGATCATGTTGTTTGTAGGGCACGAAACTATAGATGAAATTCTTTGCACTTTAATATAGCATTTGTGGCGCAAATGTGGTATGGCTCGTTTTAGCACTTTTCCATCCGTAAACAAAGGAAACCTTGAGCGCACCAGCCCTGGAGCCCATGTGTCAATTTGTATATCACGGAGGTCCGAATGCTGTTTGGAGGTCACAAAAAAGTACAAGTGCAATGTTGAGCTAGACAATGCGCAAGTCCGCCTGTCAATTTGTATATGGAGGAACTTTGGGTGCTACTTGTAGGACACAGAACAATAGAGGGACAATTTAAAGAAAGGGGAAGTGCTCGTTGGAAATGCGTGAATCCACCAAGCCACGCAACAAGGCATTTTTAGAAAAAAATGATTAAGTAACGAGGAAGAGAAACTACAGAGAATAGAAGAGTGGGAAAATAGAAAGGCCGAGGGAAGTTTTCGTAAGCGTGAAATGGTTTCAAAGAAGCCCCATTGTTGCAAAACCATCATTTTCTACTAATTGTCAGCAAATGCATTGTTGAATATTAGATTTTATTGCAACCTGTGTGTGTAAATATGTTTTTGATACATTCTTCCATGACTGTAACATATTAACTTAACTATTAAACTTCATTTTCTACTAATTGCCAACAAATGCTTTGTTGAGGATTAGATTTTATTGGAACGTGTGGGTGTAACTGTGTTCTTGATACATTCTTCTATGACTGTAACATATTAACTTAAGTATTAAACTTCTTGCATTATGGGTTGTTAGCATTAAAACTTAATAAATGTATGCCTAGAAAGAAGAATGACGATTTTGCTGCAAGATTGTACATTGCTATTGCTATGTTCTATCTGCATTGAGAATATAATTGAACATTGGTTTAAAACTGTGTGTAATCCATTTTTTGTTTGCATAAAGGGATAGTGGATTGACAGAGTACACTGCCATATAATTGTTACATGTTCCATATTAGAAAAAATAACCTAAGTAAACACAATATCCAAGAACTATGACAACACCGAACCTGCCAATGAAAACATGCATTAAATCCAGAAAAGAAGCAACAACGAAGACTCCAAGGAATTTTTTTTTAATAGAAAATCCATTTAAAAAAATAATAAAAACCCGAGTATTGTACATCTATCCTTATAAATTGGACCCAGTTCTTTGGGACAACAAGTTGAACATATCTTCCACAAACACAGGCACATGATCCACATTATGCAACATCCTTGTATTTTTATCCTCGATGAATCATCCTGTGGTGAAATTGATAGTTTTCAGAAGCTTCCCATGAGGAAGAAGACGAAAAACATTGCAGGGAAAATGGAATAGCCCTTAACTAAAACCGCCTTTGCATAGTCGAAAAAAATTTAGGGACACAGGTTGCACGTGTAATTTTAGAGGCCCAAATTAGTCCATTTTGGGTGGAAGGAGATGACTAGTAGAAAAATACCTTCCAGCAATGAGAGTTCTGGACCTCAATCCCAAAGATGTTAATTGTATATCCAAAGAAGAGGACAATAGTCCCGCAAGAGAATAATTTTTTGGCTTGAAATATATCTCTGGGAGCATCAACATATCATTTCTTTACAATGAAACTCTTCCGCCCAAAACAGACTAATTTGGAACTCTGGAATTCCTACTTTCGCACTGCAAAGCGGCTATTGCGTTCAACGTTGGTTTCTTTTCTGAAACTCCTTTTGGTGTTTTCAGGACTGCCATCACTGAGCCGGGAAGTTCCACCCATTATGGTTGATTTCAATTTGGGTGTAGGAGTGGGAAGAGTCTCTACATTGCCATCATCCATCGTTGTATCATCGACTATCATATCATCTTCTTCTAGCTCGAAATCCATGACATCAACCTCTGTGGCAGCCATGAATGTAATTGGGTAGGTTCTCTGAGCAGGCAGGGTTGCCTTGGAATTCTTTGGCTTGAAATATATCTCTTGGTGTACCAAGGGACCATCTCCTTTTTTTCTCCTGGGAGGAGGGAGACGAACAGTAAGAATATGCCTTGGAATAGTGGAACCTCTGACCATTATGCCTGAATGTGTTTACTGTATCTAGACAGAGATGCTGCCAGAAGCTAACAATTTTTTTTTTTTTGCTCGAGATGATGTTTGAAATGAAAATTGGAGAGGGATAATATAAGCCTCCGCAAATTATGGTTTAATGCGTATCAATGGAATATCTCCTCGAGCCTTTTGTTGATCAATGACAATCTCCAAGGTCCATGCAAAATGATCTGTCACCATTACAGCTCACTAATTGCATAATTAGAAAAAAGTGCGAAGCTCACGGTGACGACGAAGAGAGATTAAGAATTATAAATTTCTTAAAGGCGCCAACCCGCCAACGCACAAAAACAGATTGCATCATGTTTGAAATGAATACTTGGAAAGGATAACATACTTCTGCGCAAATCTTAGTTTAATTCGTAGTAATGACAAATATTCTCCAGATTTACAGACATTAATGACAATCTTAACGGTCCCTACAGGATGCACTACTAGCATTAAATCTTAATTAATTCATATCTGGAAACAAGTACGAAGGCAATGGTGATGGAAAATTGCGACAAAGCATTGTACATTTCGTGCACCCGCCAACCGACGAAACCGATTCCAAGAAATACCTAAGTATGGAAAGCGGTCGGGTGGGTTACAAAATAAAAAGGGCAGAAGATATACCCAGGAGACGTGAAGGGCTGATGGTCATATTGCATCTCAGTGACAAATATCAACCGTCAATTTGTATGTTTTGAAATTTCAGCTGCTGTTTGTGCATAGGGGAAAAGTGGAAGCGCAATGGCGAGAGGGAAATTTGTATATCGCTGAACTTCGGGTTCTGTATATATAAGCATGAGACATTGGGAAAAATGACCAAGTAAATAGAAAGTGAATACATATGAGATGAAGGGGGGTTTTCTTTCTAATCTGTAAATTGCAGAAGTCCAGGTGCTAGTTGAATGCGACGGAACAATGTAAATGCAATGTTAAACCCGCCTATGCAGGAACCCACGATTGAATATGTACTATAAAATATGAACATGAGATGTTATAGAGCATGTACGGATCCCGCATTCCATACTTGGCCACTTTTTGGATTGCGGGTTCTAAGACTAGCGGTCTTTAAATTGGGCATCCATTGTTTTGTGGTCTACAAATAGCATCCAGAATTCCGCGATATAAAAATTGGCCAGTGGACCCGCGAGATAGATCGGTTAACATTGCACTCCTTTTGTTTCGTGTCATACAAACAATACTTGAATTTCCGTGATATACAAATTGACAGATGAACCCTAGAGCTGGCGGCCTTGAGAGTGCCATTGTTTACATATTCTAATCCCTATAAAGTATTTAACATTATCTAAAAACATTATTTTGAATACTAAATTATCAATATTAAATATTGATATTGTACAATTTAATTAGACAAGGACGTTTGTACAATATGAAACGGGGAAGATTTTGGTCATTGGGGCTGGTGATATAAAAGTAAGTGAAATCTGAATACGTGAATCCGCTAACTTACTTACCAATAAAATTTCTGAAAAAAATGAGGAATACATAAAATCTACTTTTAGAAAGTACAGACACGAGATTTTATAGAGCATGTACTGTTCCCACATTCCATACTTAAGCCAATCTTTGGATCACGAGTTCTCGGGCTGGTGGGCTAAAAAATGGGCTTCTATTGTTTCGTGACCTACAAATAACACTGGAGAGTTTCACGATATACAAATTGACAGGCAGACTTACCACCTGGATCGCTCAACATTGCATTTCTATTGTTCCTTGTTTTTCAAACAAAAATTCAGAGATGGACTCCAGGGCTGGTGGGCTCAACCTTGCGATTATTTACGGATGCTGATCCTTATCAACTATTTAACACTACCTAAAAATATTATTTTCAATACTAAAGTATTAATATTAAATATTCATATTGTACAATTTGATTACATAAAATTATAAAAGGATGTGAAATATCTTATTTCAAAGAAAAACCCGCGTATTCGGAAACTTGCGTTCCAAAAATTTTGTATAATATGAAATGGGCAAGAGGTCAGTCGGGCTGGTGATATAAAAATGGGTGGAAATCTGAACCTACTTAGCCACTTTTTGGATCGCGGGTTCTCGGGCTAGCGGGCTCAAAATTGGGCCTCTGTTGATCCGTGCCCTACAAAGAACACCCAGAGTTATGCGATATACAAATGACAAGCAGACTATTTGAATTTTAATGGCCTACTATCGATGTATTAGCACAATTGGACTTGGGCCAGTTTATATTTGTTTTTTACAATATCAAACGAAGAAGCGTTCGATCAACCTGGTGATAAAAAAGTAATTGAAATCTGAAGTCGTGAATCCTCTAACTTCCACAGCTAGAAGTTTTATGAAAAATGAGTAATACATACTAAGTATGTACTCTTATAAGGTATGGACATCAGTTTTTTATAGAGCTTGCACGAATCTCGCATTCCATACTTGGCCACTTTTTCGATCGCGGGTTCTCGGTCCGACGGGCTCAAAATTGGGCCTCTATTGGTCTGTATCCTACAAATAGCACCTAGAGTCCCGTGATATACAAATTGACAGGCGAACTTGCGGAGTGGGTCGTTCAACATTGCGGTTCTATTGTTCCGTTTCTTCTAAACAACATTTGGAGGAAATGAGAAATACATACTAAAGATGTACTTCTAAAAACTATGGACATGAGATTTTATAGAGCATGTACGGATCCCTCATTCCATACTTAGGCAATATTTGGATTGCAAGTTCTCGACCTGACGGGTTCAAAATTGGGCCTCTGTTGTTCTGTGTCCTACAAATAACACCGACATTTTCGCGATATACAAATTGACAAGCGGACTTGCGAGCTATTTGAATTTTAAGTATGGAGATGAAATTTGTATAGATCATGTATGGATTCCGCATTTCATACTTGGCCACTTTTTGGATCACAGGTTCTTGGGATGGGGGGATGGAAATTGGGCCTCTATTGTTTCGCTGATCCGTAGGATCTTTTAATGACTATGGTTGAGTTTTAATTTTGCATGCGTTAATTAACCATTTGAGAAACTTAGTGAAAGAATGAGGAAAGAAGAGGAATTATGACAGCCATATACACATATGCAGATCTGAAATGAAATAATAGAAAGCAAACCATAACATGCAGATTGATAACGGAGTTCGACACAACTTTGCCTACGTCTCTGGGCCTTTGTCTCTGTGAGGGAGGCTTCTTTATTTCTGTTCAAAAGCTCAAAATTACATCATAGCAGTGCCAATTGGCTACAATACTGATCTGGTCATGTTTTTCCAGATCTCTAGAACCCTGCAAAGAAAATGGCACGCAAAACGGACGCCCGGAGCTCCCAAAAATGACCCAACAACGTCTGCTCCTCAATAGCTTCCCTGCATAAAAATGGCTTTGGCTTGGCTTCCCTTCAGCATAAATCTACTTTTTCTATCCTTGACTGTCCTCTATGGCCTCAAACAGGCCTGGTTTATATAGATCTGAAGTTGGTTATCCATCTCCAACTTCCTCCCAAAATTTGGGCTCCAAAAATGCCCAATATCTCCCAAAAATTGGAGAAAATCAATTAGTTACAGGCAAAATATCAATTGAAAATCATAAAAAAACCCAAAATTGTATAGTATTAGGTGCATTATCCCCCGAGGCCTGGGCGCACGCCCCCTTTTCGCGGTCACATGGCCTATATTTGGCCAAGCGCTAGCCCATAGGCTAAGCGCTGGCTCCCTGTCCTCGCGCTAGCTCCTGGTTCAGTGGCATATCCATAGGCCCATGGGCCAAAAGTTGTAACCCCCCACGCTCCCGTCGGATCGGATCTATTTCATGTGTGCCCTGCCCGGGGACCACGGGCTATTCCCTATCGCCAACTCCCCGCATCGTCAGTTATATGGTTCGGTCGTATGTCATATAACAAGTGTCGAGGGCTGGGGCGAAGCCCCGACCCTTTTCCCCGTCAATTAAACATTGGTTCAAACATAAATAAATTATGTGCCATATGATTGTTAAGTCACACTCGTGGGCCGAGCGGTTAGCCCGGTCCTGCCAGTCCTTTTCCTGGAGGAGAGGTTGCGGGATCGACTCCCGTGCATGCCATATAAATTTTACCAAAACCCATAAACCAACCACAGGGTGCCACGTGGCAGCCCATGACTGGGCCACGTGGCACACCAAAAACCAACCAAAATATGCCAAGTGTCAATCCCTGGATGCCCCACATGTCTGACATGCTTCAAATGCCGTATGCCACATCACCTGCCCATTCACTGCACTGTCAGCTGCTGACGTCATCCTGTGCCACGTGTCACCCTTACAGTGGTGACATGTATCACCCTTGGATTGGTCCAGCTGTCTGTCCGTACCTGTGCTCCATCACTTGCCACATGTCGTCACCCGCAGCTTCCACGTGTCGTCTCCATAAGCTTCCATGTGTCATCTTCTGGAGTTGCCACGTCATCTGTACAGACTGTACGGACTATACAATCATCCTCTTTTTTTTCGCTGTTTGCCTTTTCGGACAGAACGCGATATCTTTCGCATACGGAGGCCATTTGATGAAGTAAATATATCGCTAGAATCAGGAAGACGAGACATACACAATGGTGCTGGTTTCATTGGATTCCAAGAACTTTCATTTTTGAGCATTTTTAAGCCCTGTCAGGCCTCTAGATCCGATTCCGGATCATTCGTGCCCCACAAATAGCACCCACAATTCCACGATATACAATTTGACAAGTGGACCTGTGGGCTTCCTGGCTCAACATTGCACTTCTACTATTCCGTGTCCTCCAAACATCACTCAGAGTTTCGCGATATACAAATTTATAGATGGACTCCAGGGCCAACTTTCGCACCTAGAAATTTTCAGAAAAATGAGCAATACATAGTAAACATGTACTTTATATGGACATGAGATTTTATAGAGCATGGATGGATCCTTCATTCCATACTTAGGCACTTTTTGGATCACGGTTTCTCGGCTTGGCGGGCTCAAAATTGAGCCTCTATTGTTCTGTGTCCTACAAATAACACCCAGAATTTCGTGATATACAAATTGACAGGCGAACTTGTGGGCTATTTGGCTCAACATTGCACTTATATTGTCCCGTTTCCTCCAAACAACACTCGAATTTCCGCGATATACAAATTCACAGGACTCAAGGACTGGTGGGCTCAACATTGCGATTGTTTATGGATGGTCATCCTATCTAACATTATCTAAAAACATTATTTTCAAATACTAAATTTTTAATATTAAGTATTGATATTGTACAATTGAATTACATAAAATTATCAAAGGATGTTAAATCGCTTATTTTTAAAAAAAGGAAGGAAACAAAAGAAAGTTTTTTAAAATTCTATCACCGCAAGCATAACATGAACCAATTTGAATTTTAAGGGCCTCTTGTTGATATCATAACACAATTGCACTTGGCTCAGTATATATTCATTGATTTCAAATTATTCGAGGAGATTAATTTTACCAAGTTCATGGATCAAGAAAAAATGCTAAAGCAATGACCAATTTGAATTTTAAGGGCCTATTGTTGATTTGATAACACAATTTCACTTCGCTATATTTGTGTTGTGGCCATTTTTTGGATTGCAGGTTCTCGGGCTGGGGGGCTGAAAATTGGGCCTCTATTTTTCCGCGCCCCACAAATAGCACCCACAATTCTGTGATATAAAAATTGACAAGAGGACCTACGGGCTGCCTGGCTCAACATTGCACTTCTATTGTTCCGTGTCCTCCAAACAACACTCGGAGTTCCGTGATATCCAAATTTACAGATGGACTCCAGTGCCAACTTCCGCACCTAGAAATTTTTTGAAAAATGAGAAATACATAGTAAACATGTACTTTATATGGACATGAGATTTTATAGAGCATGTACAGATCCTTCATTCCATACTTATGCACTTTTTGGATTACGGTTTCTCGGCCAGGCGAGCTCAAAATTGAGCCTCTATTGTTCTGTGTCCTACAAATAGCACCCATACTTCTGCGATATACAAATTGATAGGCAGACTTGCGGGCTCTCTGCCTCAAAATTGCACTTCTATTGTCCCGTGTCCTCCAAACAACACTCAGAGTTCCGCGATATACAAATTCATAGGACTCAAGGACTGGCGGGCTCAACATTGAGATTGTTTACGGATGGTCATCCTATCTAACATTATCTAAAAACATTATTTTCAAATACCAAATTATTAATATTAAGTATTGATATTGTACAATTGAATTAGTACATAAAATTATCAAAGGATGTTAAATCGCTTATTTTAAAAAAAAGGAAGGAAACAAAAGAAAGTTTTTTAAAATTTTATCACTGCAAGCATAACAAGGACCAATTTGAATTTTAAGGGCCTCTTGTTGATATCATAACACAATTTCACTTGGCACAGTATATATTCATTGATTTCAAATTATTCCAGGAGATTAATTTTACCTAGTTCACGGATCAAGCAAAAATGCTAAAGAAATGATCAATTTGAATTTTAAGGGCCTCTTGTTGATATGATAGCACAATTGCACTTCTCACAATATATATTCGTTGATTTCAAATTATTCTAGGAGATTAATTTTACCAAGTTCATCGATCAAGGAAAACTGCCAAAACAAGCCACATACTACATTTGCGTCACAACGCCATAGAAATGATCAGGTTGATTTGCGGGCTAACTGTCTAAAAAATTCAATTCTATTGTTCCATGTCCTCCAAACAACAGTCGGAGTTCTGCAATATAAAAATTGACAAATGGAGCACATAACCAAGAACCAACTAAAATTAAAACATGCCGCAAGCAAGTTCCTAGAAGGTTCCATAGAGCAGGACGCATCCACCTTTGCATCAAACAATTTCATATACAAAGAAAATACGTCACCACATTCATTTTTCTCTTGCATCTGGTATTTATTCCCAGTATAAAATAACCGGGGCCATGGGATATATGGGGTTTTCTGCCATGCTTCCCATTGTTTGGACCGAACAATGTCCGACGAACATTCATCTGGATGTTGAAGAAATATTATAGAGACACATTAGGTATTTTCATTTCCTGACAAAGTTTCATATATATATATATATTTTCCCTTCTTCAACCGATATGAAAAATTGCATTGTCCTCATTTAAGGTGAATTTGCTGTGTATCTGAAGGTCCCACAACATGTAGACACTGCTTGCCTTTTTCTGTAGATATGTTTCATACGAAAACTCTGCCAACTTAGGAAGCACATTTTCTAATAGTGGTTTCCTAACCGTACAATGCACGGCTGTGTTGTCCATGGTTCGGATGATAACATTGACGCAATGTCCATATATATATGGACATTTTTCAATGCATTGCAGACAATCAATCGTATCATCACTTATCAAAGCAGAGGCAGAAGCATGATAGTTGCATTTTGCACATACAGGTTCAAAGGGGGTCGAGTACACATTGGCTGCGACTAAAACACCTTCAACCTGACAATGTGAGCATAAGAATTAATACATTGAACAATATAATACACAACTGCACCCCCTCCTCCCCTTAAAAAAAAAAATAAATAAATAAAACAGTCCGCACAAATTTGTTCAAGGCTATTTCTACAAGCAAAGTGAGGATGAGTTTATAGATATATACACACAACATTTGTAGATCTAGCTATTTTCTTCATATCCTCTACTATATCTGCTCGCAACTCTGTTACAAAGGTTGCCTGGGTTGTTCGAAACATCCTTTCTCTAACATCCATTTTATTTGTTATATTTTTGAAGACCATAAGTGGAATCTTCCCTTTATGCAATTACTGCTCCATTGACGAAAACAAATTTGAATACGTATTGAACAATTGCGGCTGCAACATGGAACACTGCAATATTTGAGTAACTTACCCGAGATACATGCACATGCGAAAATAAAGGACACAACTGAATATGAAAACCGATACCATTTCCTTGTCGCTATCCGACTCTCCATCTTTTATATGGAGAATGTGTTGTGAGCCAAGTTTTCTCGCCAGTGTGACAACTACGCCAATCGTTCTGATCAGGTAAATGTTAGTGCTCTGTGCAAGATGGCCGATAGTCGAGTCCAGGATGAAACGATATTCTGAAATAACAACGGAATTTTTTTCCACAATACTTGTTTCATTGAGAGAAATAATTCGATCACAATCACCATGGTCATATACTATTTTGGGAAATATATTAAAATTTGTAATGTATATCCCATTACCTGACAATATTTTTTCTACATGTTTCTGAACAAGTTGTGGAGGAAGAGTCAGTGTCACTATCATCATGGTCTCCTTGTCTGTCATGTCAGCACACATAATGGATTTAGTTTTGTTTTCCTTGTCCAAGTAGGTGCTATAGACGACCATTATGTCCTTGACAAACACTTGTCCAGTTCAACAACTGCTCAAGACCTCTATTGATAGTACTTTAGATGTTACAACTCTAGACCTGGTGACATTTTTTGAATAGGAAAACTAAAGTAAATGGAACTGTGCATATATATATATATATATATATATATATTGTATTCTTATTTCACTTGCATAAATCTACAAGTACATAGCTTCAATGAAATATGGAGGCAGGGTGTTGCAACCACGCCTCTTAGTCTGTGGAACATGCAACACATTCAATGTCTCACTTGTACTTGTTGACACTTCTTGTGAACTGCAAACCATGTATTTCAGATGATATCAACATATTCACCATGCCATAGATGAATATATAATCGAGGATATTTGTTTGGTAAACATAGTAAGAGTAGAGCGTATGCTTCTTTACCTTTGGCCTTGTCGGTCTGCCGATGTCTGGGATGACTGACTGCTCATGGCCATGTCACTAGTCCAACTTTTTCTGATGCAAGCAAGTGCAGATGAACATTAGGACTAAACACAAATATGCGTTGTATACTGTCCATCAGAAGGACTAAATAACCATAAAATTGTATGCATCTGATTTTTTTAACTAGAAAAATGTTTAACAGTAAATAGGGGTGAGGGTGAGGCACCATGGCCAATATGTAAATCATAGACCCCCATAAGATAGGGAAGCAATATTGAACCTGCCAACCCGACACTTGCAATCGAAAAAGTGGGTAACTATGGAATAATGTAGAAGCACGACCATAGGTGTGAAACAATTAGTTCGCCAACCGACGCAACAAGGCATTTTCATAAAGAACACTAAGCAGATGAATTAGAAAACAAAAGGGATAATATAAAATGGAAAAAATAGAAATAGGGAGGGCAGAAAATCCCATTGCTGCGAAGCCATCGTTTTCAAGTCTAATATTATATGCCCCCACCCGGTTTGTATATTTAATTTACCCGCATGGTTGGTATACCTTTTACAAGATTGTACCATAGAACCCTTTGCTGTTGCACACAACAATTCATCTTCCTGTCCAAGAAACCTGTTTTTTCCAAGGAAGCAATGTCAATTATGCAATGGACATGAAGGCAAGTTAGTATGAAGACAAACATCTAAAAGAAAGAGAAACAAGTCTCTTTACCCGTCAAAGATTCCATCGCCCTCTCTAGCCATTCTGTTTGTTTAAATTCAACAATGTAGAGAAAACACTACGGACATGAAGTAGGTTAGTATGCAGGAAGGCATGTGTTGAAGATAACTTATAATGAAAATAAACATGTAAAATAAAGAGAAACAAGGTTATTTACCCACGAAAGAGCCCATCGTCATCTCCAACCACTCTGTTTGTTTAAATGTAGCAATGCAGTGAAAACACAACGAATATGAAGTAGGTTAGTATGCAGGAAGGCATGTAATGAACATAAGTTACCATGTAGGAAGGCACAGAACATGTACATATAATAAACTAAGTGAGCACATATACAGAAAATAAATGAAATACAAAACAATGCAATATGATATAACAATACAAGAATCCACCTTTCTATATCCTCTTCAACCGATGCAGTCAAGACTCTGTCTTGTTCTCCAGCTATTATGTTTGTTTGAATGTGGGAACACACAAAATACAACGAACATGAGTGGAAGCTGGTATGCACCGGAGAACAAGAAATATGTACATATACCAAAAGAGACTCAACGAACAGTCTAGAAGATAGGCATAAACATGAACCTTTGCGCTTCTCTATCCATAGCTGTAAACGTGTAATTTTTTTTGCCCTGCCCAAAATATATTACAAGCCACAAAATATTACGAAATTGCATGGCCGTAGCTAAACGATTTCTGGTTTTCCATGGAAAATTATCCAGACATGCTTCCACCGATGGAAATACATGTTACTTATTCTCTACACAAACTGTTGTGCCCATGATACAAGTTTTTGGTTTTTCATGGCAAACTACCCAGACATTCTTCCAGACATCGAAATATAATCTTACAAAATCTTTGTTGTACATATAATAGCTCAAGTACAACACAAATTGTATCGTGCACACACCAATCTGTGTAGAGGAGAAAGAACATGTAATGTCATATGGGCACATCTGACCATACATGGTTTATAAATGTACCCTGCATATGATTTATTCTAACAAAAAAACAACGCATATTGCAATTTTACATGTAATCCTCCAACAATTTTTCATGCAACTATTTTCTTTCATGCCACCACTGAAGCACCAACAAAATCTCACAGAAGAACATATACCAACCTCGATAGATAGGGAAAATAACATAAGTGCATGTCGAATCTTGGGTGTAGCGGCTGAACACCGCAAAGCGCCCCCAAAAACACTACTAATCCACCCCCCCCCAAAAAAAACTCCAACCACCGATGCTGGACCCAAACCCCGCAATGCCGAACCAAACAAAAGAAAACAACAGTAAGCACCAAACTAGTGAGAAAGCATGAACACGCCCCGTGTAAATTTCCTGCTACAGATTTTAAGGCACAGGAAACGAGGCAGCAAACTGAAGAAGAACAGAGCCAGAATGCTGGTACTACTACAAAATTGCATCAGACCAAACAGGTT
>JZKD02S2035013.1:160574-173732 GCA_000966675.3 Picea glauca | reverse complement strand
ATCTTGGGTGTAGCGGCTGAACACCGCAAAGCGCCCCCAAAAACAATACTAATCCACCCCCCCCCAAAAAAAACTCCAACCACCGATGCTGGACCCAAACCCTGCAATGCCGAATCAAACAAAAGAAAACAACAGTAAGCACCAAACTAGTGAGAAAGCATGAACACGCCGAACTGCACCCCCTAGGGCCCCAAAGCGTAAACCAGAGCCAAACAAATAGAACTAGCAACCCACGAACCAACGAACCAACAAGAACCACCGAGCCAGTAAACGACATATTTATCTCCAACGATTATGAAACTGCAGCCGAAGCATAGAAGAAACCAGAAACATACGACGACCATGCCACTACAAATAAAAAAACATTCTTACTTCCAAACTACAAACACTGAACAACAAACAAGGAATATAAATGAAACTATGGCATGGAAACTTACTCCGAAACAACAAAATGCAAAAGCGCAGGTCGAATCGAGAACTAAACAACAACAACCAGCAACCGATGAAACAACGAAGAAGAAGCACTCACCGAACCAGTAAACAATGTATGTAGCTTCAATGATGACAAAATTGCATTGCAAAAGTAGAAGAAGGATGAAACATACCATGGATATTCAACTGGCGGTGGACAACAACAGTGTACAAATTCACTGTAACATTGTATGGAAATTTTCGAGGAAAAATGTAATCTGAGAAGCGTATTTAGATAAACATTTAAGCCTGTCAGGATGTCTAAGGACCTCATGGTATGCAAAAATTTAAGTTGTCAGGTCTCTTGGAGGACCTCACATCATGTAAACATTTAAGCTGTCATACCTATTGAGGCATCTCGAAACAAATGTCAACACATTTCAATATAAATACATGCGGCAAGGACGTTATAAATAGTGGAATTCTCAATCACTATAACGCTTCGATATCAAAACATTTCAATATGATTAGTATAAATAAAAACTTATGGATATATTAAGCTAGCAAAAAATTATAACACAAACATTCAAACTAACGCTAGCATTAATCCACCTTCAAGCAATACAAAGGAAAAATATATTATTCAAAAAGATTGTATATGAGAAAAAGTTTGGATATGTTTCTATATAAAACATTGGGAATAGCGAAGCCCTCAATAAGACCTCCAGTCTCTTATCCAATCAGATTAGTGCATATATGCTACTTTTTATTATATAAAAATATATGCTTTTAATTCCCTAGTTCCAACAATAGGTATTATGCAAATATTTATAGTCAAAGGACAAACTAATATGTAGTCATTGAATTATCGATCTTTATAGTCTCTCTATGCCTACCGCAAGAACTAATAATCGTAAAAACGCCTTCACTAAGATGGATAACATTCCTGCTCAACAATGATATTATTAATTATTTAAAAATTAAAAGTAGTCGAGATCACCTCCACTAGGACCTCGCAGTGAAGAATGTTTATACTAAAACAATCAATTCGAAGGGATTGACAGATACAATTAGTGAGGATACGTCAACCCAAGCATTCTATGCACAATCGCTTTACGAAAGAGACCTTCCATAATAGACACAACACATCAAAAACCCATCAAGGAGAAGGACTAGGGTGTTCTCTGTGAAAAGGTTATCCTATTATCCAGTCACGAGGGATAGCTCGCATGGCAAGAAGTGCGCACGCTCTTCCAATTTGGGGAGAGGTCACGAGTTCAAGCCTGGCTACGAGTCCCTTGGGCTGCTGCTTTCCATTCCCATATCATCCACTATGTGGGGAAGATTAGAAACAATAGAACTTCCCTAAATGCCTTCACGCGCGTTGGTTCTGGGCATGTAAACCCCACAGTGAAGAGAATAAATAGGCGTGCAACCACCAGTCCAGCAAGGCGGGGTAGCGACTTCACCAGAGAGGCGAGTGGTGATGCTTCTTGGATGCAAAAGAGAGAAAGACATTAGTTCCCAAGCAGATGGTAAAGGAAAGGGGAATAATCGAAAGGTTAAACACTAAATTTCTTTGGCAGTTTTACCCAACTAGTAATTCGCTGAGGTACACGCCTAAACAATGCAAAAATGGTGGCTACAATTTCGCTGAGGTAAGAGAGTATCTCTCTACATGCCAAGGTAAATACGCTGAGGGTAAAAGGTAACAAAAATGAGCAGAAGATGGATTTACGCTGGGTGAAGATACTGGGCCTGCTAAATTTAAAGACCGAAGGTCATGCCCCTCCCAAACGCAGCGAACAATGAAGCCTGGGCATGCACAATTTAATTGGCAGGGGTGTGTAAACTCGCTGAGTAGGGATGTGAACACAGAGAAATTGGGAGGGGTGAGAATTCGCTGAGTAATACCACAAAATTCCCCTGAGTACGAATGCAAGGTTGCTGGGCCAATGCGTGGTTAAAAATTTACAGAAGATCGCTGTGAGTAAAGGCAAGACGCAACAGTCAAACAAAAAAGTGAAGGACAACAAAAACGTACCAGCAATATAGCTGAGGCGCATGGTAACCTTGCCAGTATGAAGCTATGACACTGGGCGAAAATTTGTTTAAAGCCATGGACAAGAAATTTCTGGGTTTTACAATGCCAGGAGCGAGTTTGAACGGACGCAGATCTCAACCTCTTAATAGTGTCCCAAGACAAATATGAACAAAGAATGTAACATGAGATTTAAAGGATAAGTTCGTGGTTAAGCAGGGAAAAAATTCATTTCTTTAAAAAACTTGAAGGGATAACAAATATATTTAGCTTCAGATAAGGGACTAATCAACTTTGAAAGCTAAGTTGCTTTTAGTTCTTCTATAGTCAAGCATAATTTTACCATCCACCTACAAACATAGTTTAGGTGGGACGATGTTCAAAGAAAACAAGGATCATCCAACCTCAATATACATAACACTTGAGTATAGGATTAAGGAAGCACGGGTTTTATTATGTTATCGCTATTAGGTAACGAGAGTTAGAGAAAATATATTCAGAGATTATGCGCCACGATCGCTAGTAGTAGTATATTTAAGCACAACTGTTGGCACAGGGGTAGACCCAGGGTTCAACTCTTCAACATCGCACCAACAAAACCCTAACTACTGGCCCTTTCGGCAACACCTGCGAAGCAGATGAAGTCTCACCCGAGGTAGAGGCAGGGGGGTTGCAAGACTCATGTGTCTACAACCAAGATGGGACACAGATCTGTGATTACAACACTTAACAGAGCACTTCACCGATAACATGCATTAGTTCTTGAAACTTATTCACATCGCAGGTTAGACCCTTATTATAGATCAACACAATAACAATACAGATCAAGTACTTTCCACCACTTAGCACATAACATTAGCTCAGATCTAACATTCATTCACATCATTAATAACTAAGCTACAACATCAGATGCATTCATTATACATAACATCAACAACACTAAGAAAATAATCATATAAACAACATCACACAAAGCATATCAAGACACAGGATATATGTGGTTCTCCCCAATGTGGGGCTACATCCACCAACTATTTTTTTTTTTTATTAGTCTCCAATCTTCTTACAATTATCTACTCCTGTGCACAAAGCAACAGAGCCAAGCCTCGCACTAGATAGGTGATCTATGCACAACGCATTAGATCCACCTTCCCCAAAATCAGGTCAAGGCACAAAGCCAACTCCTCGATACCACAAAGCACTTACAACTTCTTGCACTAAGCCAAAATCAACTTATTATGCACATAGCCATGGGTAGTCATGAACTAAGCCAGTGGCCCTCTACATTGCTTAGATACTACTTATTTATACAATTACAACAAGGCCTAATCATGGGTAAACCCATGGGCCGACATCCCAAAACCCTAATACAAAAACCCTAATGAATCCCTTACTGGGTCTACAAAACAAGTGGGATCCTGCGATCTCCGCTTTGTCTAGGTCCTCCATCTTTGACCAGCCTGTCGAAGTCCCAAAAGTGGTCAAACATGACCAATGTTTCCTCAAAAGTTGGTCAAGGGCCAACAGGCCCCCAACACTGACCTGTGACTCGTCCTGAGTCACTCAGATCTGGGCAGTG
Organism: Picea glauca; assembly: GCA_000966675.3. NCBI lineage: Eukaryota > Viridiplantae > Streptophyta > Pinopsida > Pinales > Pinaceae > Picea > Picea glauca. The sequence goes on along the minus strand of JZKD02S2035013.1, from coordinate 169,701 downwards.
TTGCTTCAAAGGCCTCGAGCTTAGCTCGACCTACCTCGACTTGCTGCTTTGATAGAGCCTCCTACTCGATGAACTTCTAAATTACTTTCTCTATAATAGGCCCTTCCAGACATCGTTCCACTGTACCAACTACTTGATCTAGATGCGAGCCTTGGCCTTCAATCTCTTCAAAAAGTGTGCAGGCTTCGTCCTACACCGGCTGGAGTCTTTGTGTCACCTCCACGACTTTTCTCTGGATGGCAGTGACCTGCTTCTGGACTGCGCACTTCCTCTGTGATCGCTTCATTTTCTCAACTACAGTAAGCAGCTTCATCTGTGCCTGTACAGTGTATTCCTACTGCTTCGCCTCCCGGAGTTGTGCTTCCAATTTCTTCAGTAATGGATATTCTGCAAGGCACTGATGGTTTTGAGCACTCCGATCACTCAGTTTCTTACACTCTGAGGCAAGTGCCTTGATTCTTTCTGTTGCACTTTTGGCATTTCTTCCCTCTGATCGCGTACTTCTTGCAGAGTGCTCGACACTGCTTGAATTTCTAGCTCCATTACTTTTACTTGAAGTTGTTGAATGGCTTCAACGAGCTTCCCCACTTGTATCTCAATTGACTCTTCTTCCTCCTGTTCCAAGCCCAACACAGAGCTAAGTTCTTTAGTCACTGCTTCTTTAACCACAATCTGCTCTGTGAGCAATTGATCTTTTTCTTTCTGCATCCTCGCTTTGTCCTCCTCGAACATCACTTGAATTTCATCTTTCTCCTTCTGCGCAACTCGAAGTTGCTCTAAGACCTCCTCCTTTTCTTTCTTCAAGGATTCTATAGCCTGCTCCTTTTCTTCTTGGGCTTGATGAAGTCGAGCCTCTGTTGCATCTGCTAACCTTCGTAATTGGGTGGGCTCATCCCCCAATTCTGCAATCTTGGACGAAGGAGGCGCAGTAGGCACGACGCGGCTCGAGTAGATGGATTGTTGTATGTCTTTGAACTCCTTCTCGATTTTGTCATACATCGTCTCCTACTTTTCTCCATGTCTCTGCAAGATATCCTATGAAGAATCTTCCATGACTGCGATGATGAGATCGACATCGTCCTCTATGAGCACATTCTTCAACTGGGGTTTATTGGCTTGGGTCTTCTTTCTTCTTGAGGGTTTATGCAGAGAAAACTTCATTTTCTTTGATGTTTCGGCCTCTATAAGGGGATCCTTCGGCGATGTAACTTCACCTATTTCTTTCTTGTATCCTTCTTCCCTTTCTTATTCTTGGTTCACTTCGTCTCCTCTTTCTCTTGCGGGTGAGTCAGGCCTAGTTTCCTCTAATGCACTATCCTCCTCATCAGTTTCTATGTTCTGCACTTCTTCCTTTTTCTTATTTTTCTTCGTGCTAGCCTGTCCATCATGCTCGACCCGGGTGACCAATGGACTACCTATGATGTCAGGGTCAGAGAGTTGTGCATCTTCCACTAGTACAAGGAACTCTACCGACCATTCTTTGGTGATCTCCTCCATATCTTCGTCGGTCATCTTGTAATAGGACTGCAACTCCTCCTTACTTTCATCCCTACGCACAGTGATGTAGATAAAGTGTTGATCCACGCAAAACTTCACTAGCGACCTGTACTGATGCAAAGTGTTGGGTGTCATTCGTGGGAATGCTTCAATAGCACGCTTCAGCTGTAGGTAGTAAGTGTGCAACATCGCATTCGATTGCCACTTCTTCTCCATATCATTTGTATACCACAAGGTGGAGAACCTTGCAGCCAACGAATCCGATGGCTCAAATTCCAGGAAGGCTGCTCCTTTCGGCATTTGCAAGTGACAAATGCGATCAATACTAGTAGCCAACAAAAATGAAACTCATATCCCTGATCTTGCACTTCGTGACAGTCCTTCTCCAACTCATTGATGAGGTAACTTGCCTAGTTCATTTGCATTCCTTCTGCGCAATTCCCTGAGAGGTCTCTACAAATACAGTGACCTGTGTCGGACAATTCTTTCTGACGAGCTTGCTAACTATAAGATGACAATCTATGCGCACTACACCATCCTGGATGGAGGCTACCTTGTAGCCTTGCTTTCCCTTTTCTACATCGCCATAATCCTCCTTTATGCGCTGTGCCAAGGAGTGATTTGAAGTCTTCCTTGGGTAGAAATGCTAAGGGTCCGGTCCCTACATGCTCAGTCCTGTGATGAGATGGATCAATGACGGATCCACAGTGATGCGCTTGTCAAGACAAAAATACCCTCCATGGTAGGACAACATGAGGAGTTTAACACAAGAATTAACCTCTTGATGTCGACCGAAGTGGGGGGTATTCATTACATTCAAGATCGTGGATTACATGAGCTCCTTTATCCACGTCTAGGAGACTATGCATGACTTTTTCCCAGTCCTGTTAATCAAATACCTATGCAGTGCGAGGATCGCATAGTTCTTCCTGTCTTTGAGGTTGAATTCGTTGTTCTTCAGCGCAGAGATATGTCCTAACTGGGGTCCAACTACATGTATCCCCTTCGGGATGTTGGCAGTGATCATCGTGTACTCGAAATCTAGTGGGATGTTGTCATGGTTCACCGCACCATCCAAAGGTGGTATGTAGTCTGACAATACCGACGGGATCTGCTTCGCGTTAGCCATATCATCGCAGTGCTTGCTTCACTTCTCTGTCACGGTTCGGATAGAATGAAGTGTAGTCGAAGGGGATGCTTTCAATCCCCCAGTCGACGACGCCTATAATCCTACGGACATGACTCTCTCAGTGATGATATCTACAAGAATCTCCTCCACTGAATTTTCTAATGCGCTATGTTCACCCGACATTCACACTTGTAATAAAATAAATCGGGTAGGCAAGTGGACAAGTAAGGTAATCACACAAATGGTGAGGTATAGAAAGAACAAAGTGGTATACAATTGATGCTCTTCTATCTTAGATAATCACGGTTTTCAAAAAGTGGTCTCGATGCAATGTCCGATGGGTTAAATCATCAACGTCGTAACAGATTCCTCCAACAGACAAGAATGTGTCCATCAATGCGCATTCGTCCATTATGGCGTGGTATCAATGGTCCAATGACGGTATTTCCGTCAATAACTGTGTTTCTAGCCATTCTGGAGCATTATTCTAACGGCCGGGGTGCCTCCAACGACCATATAGCTTTGTCGTGGTGAATTATCATTCTGCGTGGTTCTGCTATTCCGGCGAGGTTCAAGTTCTGTAGATCTCTCTCTTGCGAAGTCTTCTCTAAAACTTGTTGTAGTTTTTCTAAGTTGTCTTTCTTCTTACTGAGATTCCTTGCCTTCTTTCTTGTGATCTGAGTCTCTGGATTCCTCTTTCCATTCTTATTCTTTCTTATCATAGTGAATTCGCGTTGATGACGTTCTCTCAAGGAGTCCAAAGGCAATACCTCTTTGCTTACTAGGTCCTGGGTGGACATACTTTCGTCTTGCATGGATAGGTCCTTCAAACCTTCTTGTGCCCTTTCAACTTTGATAGCTAATTCTCTTTCCTTTTGCTGCTTCGACTTAACTTCTCGTTCTTCTATCAATTGACCTATTCTTTTAGCTATGAGATCCCTTATATCTTGATTTTCCTTTTTTGTAGCTTCCTCTTCTATTTTCCTTATGATTTGATCTTCCTCAATCCAAGTATTTCCTAATAAAAGGGGGAAAGGGGTGTTGTTGTCAATAAACCTAATAACTTCAAATTCTTCTTTAGTCGTAGTTCCATGAGAAATCATAGGTATATTAGTAACTCTTCCACATAGGGTTATCATCTTTCCTTTAAACAAACCTATCCTTCCTAATGAAGGTATCATAGCAGGCTTTCCCAAAATTTCCCAAGTGCTTTTTGGAATAATATTCACGTGTGTTTCTTCATCTAATACACAATCTGTGTCGAAGTCTTCTAATATTGTGACTATGCGCTATTTTTCTTTCAGGATCTATGGTAAACTGATGTCTCTGTGATCATCCATTACTTCTTTTAACTGTATTAACATAGTCTCTGATTCTTTTTCTTTACGATTCTTTAAGATATCCTTAGTCTCTTGACCTTCTTTATAGTTTTCTTGTCTCATGTTCATTTTTTCAACTTTAGCAATCATCCTTGGACAATCATCAACCTCATGACTAATGGCTTTACAACAAAGAAAAATAGGACCTATACCAATACATTCCTTAGCAAGATGTCCCGACCTTTTGCAATTATAACACAACGTCAATCATCTCTTTCTTTTAATGATCCCCAACCTCTCCTGTACTTCGTACTGGGATCACAGTGCTGGACCTACAATCTGCAAAAATTCTTTCTAGGTTCTTACATCCACTTATTAGTTTAAAAATTCTTTCTATGCATAGGAATAACATATCTTTCTCTATTTCTATCAAATTTATTCAGATCAATACTTTCTTCTAACTGTGCCCTAGCTTTCAGACTAGGACAAGATCTATCAAGCAAACCTAGATTCATACTTTCGAAGAAAATTTTTCCACTTATCTTACCTTTTATCAGAGAAAAAAGATTTAAGATCTTACCTCTTTTCTTTAGATCCGGTTCCTTTCTTAGCATAGAGCTTCACAAGTCAAGTAGAATATTGCACACTACAAAAATAGATCTATGCACAAAGATTTCTCTTTTCTTTAGTTACTAGCAATCATAGTTGCAGGTCCTGACAATAGAACTATTTGTTGGCACAGAGGCAGACCCAGGGTTCAACGTTTCAACAACGCACCAAAAAAACCCTAACTACTAGCCCTTTTGGCAACACCTGCGAAGCATATGAAGTCTCACCCGAGGTAGAGTCAGGGAGGGTTGCAAGACTTAGGTGTCTACAACTAAGCCGAGACACAGATCTGTGATTACAACACTTAATAGAGCACTTAGCCGATAACATGCATTATTTCTTGAACCTTATTCACATCACAGGTTAAACCCTTATTACAGATCAACGCAGTAACAATACAGATCAAGTACTTTCCACCACTTAGCACATAGCATTAGCTTATATCTAGCATTCATTCACATCATTAAGCACTAAGCTACAACATCAGATGCATTCATTATACATGACATCAGCAACACTAAGAAAATAATCATACAAACAACATCACACAAATCATATCAAGACATAGGATATACGTGGTTCACCCCAGTGCAGGGATACGCCCACCAACTCTTCTTCTTATTTATTAGTCTCCAATCTTCTTACAATTATCTGCTCCTATGCACAAATTCATAGATCCAAGCCTCACACTGGACAGGTGATCTGCGCACAATGCACTAGATCCACCTTCTCCAAAATCAGGTCAAGGCACATAGCCAAATCCTCAATAGAACAAAGCACTTACAACTTCTTGCACTAATCCAAAATCAACCTATTATACACATAGCCACGGGTAGTCATGCACTAAGCCAATGGCCCTCTACATTTCTTAGCTACTACTTATTTATACAATTACAACAAGGCCTAATCATGGGTAAACCCATGGGTCGACATCCCAAAACCCTAATACAAAAACCCTAATGAACCCCTTGTTGGGTCCACAAAACAAGTGAGATCCCACAATCTCTGCTTCGCCTGGGAGGTCCATCTTCGGCCAACCTATCGAAGTCCAAAAAGTGGTCAAACACGACCAATGTTTCCTCAAAACTTGTTCAAAGGCCAATAACAACCAATTGTACTAGCGAAGATTATACACACTAGCCTCTTCATTACTAGATCAACGTATTAAATAATTTCATACCCATCCATTTCCAAAAATCCATTACAAATTCCATCAACATATAAATCCATATAGAAAATTTTTAACTAATTAACAAATGCAAATTTTAAACATCTGTACCGTAACCAATGGATGGACTTGTGGATGTTCTTTGGCTATTGGTGATACTCCTTTATCCCTCTTGCTAATTACTAAGACCTCACTAGTACCTCCCAACCAATGCTAGGGGTACTCTTCTCGTCCCTTATCCCATCGAGCCGCAAAGGGTCCATGCACACAACCATAGAAAAATGTATCTCCCAACTCGCCTCGCAAGGTCAAGCTACCACTCTCTTTTTGAGATAGGTATCCCAATTCTCACATGAAAAATCAGCCAAAGAAATTAAGGTAGCATAACCTTACGCATACTAGTCATGATCCATTCCACTTCTCCTCCATTACTCTTATACAATGTTTCTTAGTGATCACTTGCCAATTGCATGTTTAATTGGTTTTATTAAAAATTAATTAGGAAATACTCTCCCTTGTACAATTGTCACCCGTTCCCTTAGTTGCACCAAAAATTCACTTATTTAATTTTATTAAATTTCAATTTCCCTCACATATCCTAAAAGTGCTCCTTAAATCCCTCCTAGTTGTCTTTTATTCCTTTATTCAAAATTCATGACTGACACCTTTCCAAATGTGTGTTGAGTTAAACATGGGATTCTTCTCTATGCTTACACATTCCTTTTTATGTTTATTTCCTTTCTTATCTTAATTTCTAATTTAGTATTTATTGCACATAATCATATAATTAATCTTTAAATAAAATATTTTTCTTTTAATTCTTAACTTGATTTTTTTTCATTCCCCCTTTGTTAATTTATTATTTAGTTTTTTTTGTCTTCTTACCCTATTTATACCCAGGCTTAGAAATTTTAAGGGGAGTTTATAATTAATAAAAGTTATTCATTTAATAATTTATTTTAAGGCTGGCCATGTCAAAACAAAATATTGTTTTCTAGGCACCTAGGTTCATTGACTCAGCTGTGTTAAAATCATGACGTGCCCTTCAAGACGCACTACGTGCTCCAAGGGTGCCACTCGACTTTTTTCATGTTTTATTGATGCGACATGCCCTTCAATATGCACTACGTGATCCAAGGGAGCCACACACCTTTGACTAATTTTGTTAGTTGTCCAACTCATGGAGTCAATACTCCATCAAGAGACCTTGTGAGAGATTAATGGCCTCTAAGGAATAAGGACCCCTCCTTATTGCACGCCCCTTAGAATCTTCATGAGTGACTGTCTCTGTCTTCCCTCATGAGATTGTGCATCTATCGAACTAGGTAATCATTAACCTACAATTCGAGCTATGATGGGAGTGCTAGTAGGCAGTGGTAGGGATGCTGCCACACCTCTCCCTCAATACCCGATTGCTGTGCATGGCCCCTTTACTCCTAATGTGAATTTGATTGGCAATAAATCGTCAGCCTGCATCCATCAATGAAACACATCAACGATCCATAAAAATATCATAATATGTAGGCATGCTTATAGGAAGAGTGTGCTTGTCATTGATGGAAAATAGAAAAGCGAAGATGAGACCCTTCAACCAATCTTGTAAGAGAAGGGTCGGAGGCCAAAACCTTTGAATACTTAGAAAATATTCTAATTCAGAAGAGATCGTAAGCTCAGGAGGAGGAGAGAAAGTGGCCGTCAGATCGAGCATTGTGAATAATCTGGATCATTGGATCAGAGTCCAGACGGAAGGAACGAGCACACGGAGGAGGAGAATATATCTCAGGCGTTATATCTGAGCATATGGACCAACCGTTGTTGGATCCAGAGGTAAGTGCATGGGCCTTAATTCCTTTAGAGTGCACAGGAGAAGTGAACTCATGAAGTCCTAAAGTTTCGAGGTCTATCAGAACTGTCCATCATTGAGGGGGTTAGGTGGAAGAAGATTCGAGAGTTTGAGGATTCGTACTTCGAAAGATTTGCAAAGAGAAGAGTGGAAACTCGTGAAGGAAATCCTAGCCGTTGGTGCTGGGAAGGACACGTGGCGAGAGATCAACACTTCGTTGATTCACAAATCGTAAAATCTATAGGAAGGAGTGAATGCACGAGACAGGAACTCGTAAAGTCCGAGTTCGCGAATTGATATCGATCATTGGATCACAGAGAGATATGATTCGTTGATCTAACGCAAGCACAAATTCAAGAATCAAAGAAAGGAGGTGCTCTAACCTTTGGCATTGTGAGTCACAAAGTATAAAAGTTTGAAGAAGAGATATGGACCATTGATCAAGGAATGTCATGGGCCGTTTATTTGGCATGACAAAGTTTGGATTTTGGGAGCTTGAACTTCGAAGAATGAAGGAGAGATAACTCATGAGATCACGAAACACAAAGTCGCGTAGTGCCTTTTTGGTTAGCATGTGGTCATAACCCATGGACATGTGAAGAGGAACTTGCACCCGGTGCTAGTTCATGTAGGTGAAGTTCACAAGGAACTTCTTCACGAGGAACTCCTGTAACTGTTAGAAGAGACCTCCTGTAACTATCATATGAACTGTAACTTTAACATAGAATAGGAAGGGTCGCACTGGTAGAGAAGCCAAGAATCTCAGGATAATGACCACTGATGATGAAAAGACTGTGGATAACTTCCAGAGAAGGTGAAGAGTTGCGTGGATGATGTGGTAGAGGTATTGGCATGATAAAAATGTAGAAAAAAGAAGAGAGGAAGTGTTTTTTGGTAGTTGTTCATGCGGGTAGAAGGAGGCTGTGTGCAGGATATGAAGTGTTATCCACAATTTTGGTCATTGTGATGATGTTATGGTGATGTCATGATGATGAAAAATCAAGCTCTTCACTAAGAAATACTTTCCTGAGAAAAGTTGCACTTGTCTTCTTCCAGAAACTATATTTTTCAATAAGTTCGCAGGCTACCTATATACTTGCCTGCGAGAATGCCTGATTCTCGCAGGCTGCCTTAAGCTAGGGTGCGAATGGTTCGCACTGTAACAAAGGCTAGGGTGTGAACATCTTCTTAAAGAGGAAAAAGATGAATTTCTCGAGCCTTCTAGAAGAGAATCTTCGAGAAGAATGAGTTGGCTAACGAATGGTTGTTCAAGTGCTGACATTCCAGATATCTTGGGATCATTTTCTATCCAAGTAACTAAATTATCTTCTCCTATATATTGAGGAGATTGCTCATGGAAAAAGTGAGAAGCAAGATAGCAAGAGGTTGATTGGAGAATTGTTGGAAGCCTGTATGAAGGACTGATGCTACAACAACTAGAGACACCAGCAAGGTCATCACAAGTAGTTGATTTTCTTCATGCATGAGCAAGTGTGTGTGTCAGAGCTAGGAGCCATCGAAAGGAGACCTACGAAATCAAGGCTCAGGTTGTAAGTTTCACT
>JZKD02S2035013.1:74436-110028 GCA_000966675.3 Picea glauca | reverse complement strand
CGGTCCAATTTGCAAAATACTATGTTTCACCTTAAAAATATGTTACTCATTTCGTGTCATTGATGGGGGATACATCAAGGCCCTCCTATGACGAGTTTTGTTCCGTCGACTTCAACTCATTATCTGGAATCAAAACTTAGAAATTATTTGGTACCTTGGAGCTTGCATGCCTCAATGGCAGGTTTCCTAGCTTTTGACAGTGAGTTTGCATCATTGACCCCTGATCGAAAGATTCCATCGGATGTTTGACTTCAACTCATTAATTCATACTTGATGGATTGTACTAGGGTACCTTGGGAGTCATTGACATCAATGGTGATTTCCCTCACACTTGTTAACGGTTTCATCAATGACTGGTAATCAAGTGGTTTCTGCCATGTTCGACTTCAACACATGTAATCACATGGTTAGATTCGTACTTTGGGCGACGAGATTGAAGACCGTGGATATCATCTCTTTTGTCCAGATTGTGATGGAGTATGTATAATCTGTGACACATAGATCCACTGTGTATGTCTCGTGGCTATGTCATCTCAATTTGAATTTTTCACATAGATCCACAGTGTATTCCTGGTGGCTATGCTATATTTTGATGGCATGGATCCACATTGTATGATTGGTGGCCATGACCCAGGTCTACAATTGTCATCAGTCTATGATCTGAGTATGGGAATGCCTACCTTAGAATTGGTATATATGATATTCTGCAGATGCTAGAATTGGTATATATGATATTCTGCAGATGCTTGGTTGTTTGCAAGTTTCCGATTAGGTGTGATCCTGGTTCCTAACACACACATGCAACTTACAAAGTCTTTCGGATATCACTGGTTCTAACCTCATACTTTGGGGGGCATTTTGTTACCCATGATTTTGGTCGTCATGATGATGTATTGATTATGGTGTACTGAGGCTCTTCATAAGAACTTTTACCTGAGAAAAGTTACTTTCATCTCTTCCAAGAAAACTCATTTTTGAAGCAAGTTCGCAGGCTACTAGTATATTTGGCTGCGAGAATGACCCATTCTCGCAGGCTGCCTTAAGCCAGGGTGTGAACTTCTCACACTGTGTTGAACTTTTAGGGTGCAAACTCTTCCTAAAGCAAGGAAAAATGTGATTTCTCGAAGCTTCTAGAAGGGAATCTTCTAGAAGAATGGGTTGGCATTCGAATGGTTATCCTAGTACTAGATTCCCTGATATTTTGGGATAATTCTTATCCAAGTAACCAATTCATTATCTCCTATATATTGAGTGAATTCTCATGGAAAAGGTTAAGCAAGATTCATTGGAAAATTGGTGAAAGAATTGTGTGAAGGACTGAAGCTTGAACAACAGCTTGGAGACTCCAGCAAATATATCAAAAGGAGTTGATCTTATTCATGCAAATAGTGAGAAAGTGTGTGTGTTGGAGCCAAGGGCCATTGAAAAGAAGTTTGCAACATCAAGGCTCAGGTTGTAATATTTACTTTCCATTAATATGATACAGTGGCATGTCCCTTTCCCATAAAGCTATTTCCACTTTATTGTATAATTCCTTGATCATATACATAGATTGACTGTTGAATAGATTGTGCTATCTTCACTTTGGTTGGTTTGTGTTGTCTTGGTCTTGACTGCATGAGAACACTGGAGTGAAGCAGGAGCAACAAAGACCATAGGAAGTGATAATAAGGTATGTTATTTGTTCTTGCCTCCTAGTTAATTCAATGGTCAAAGTCTAGGGAAAGAGTCATGTCCCGTCTTGCTTTGTTCTAGATCCAGGTGGATCTAGGGAGATCGGTTAGTATCCACACTTACGGATTTATCCAATAACAACCCTCTACCCAAGTTGCACAAGTAATTACATATTTTATTTTAATTGAAAGTCCATTTTCCTCATATCTCCCAAATGCGTTCCTTAAATTGCTCCTAGTTATCTCTTTATTCCCCAGATTCTCATTTATTGACTGACTCCTTAATAAATCTTAGTTAGAGTTAAAATACGAGTCTTCTTCTAGTTAGACTAGTGGTAGTCAGACTCTAGATACCATTCTATGTGTACGCTATTCTCTCATACTTTATTTCTTTCTTATTTTAAAATTCCGTTTAAGTATTTTCTTGAACACATGTGCATTATACCAAATCTTTAGATTTATCTCAATTTTTCTTTAGATTGATTTATCTCTAACCGTTTATTTTGTTTAAAATTTTATTTTAGTCCCCTAAATAAACTTAGACTTAGGCTTTGTCTTAGAATAGGATTAGACTTTTATGGGGATTTAAAATTAATAAAATTCCTCATTAATTAATTATTTTAAATCCGACAATGTCAAATCAATTCATTATTTTCTAGGCCACCTAGATTCATTGACTCAAGATTTTAAATCATGTGATGTTCCCTTCAAGATGCACTCCCGTGCTCCAAGGGTGCCACTAGACTTTTGACTGGCTTTGGTAGCTTTCCAACCCTTGGAGTCAACATTCTATTCAGACGACCTTGTGAGAGACTAAGGGCTTGTAGGGAATAAGGACTCTGCCTTATTGCGCACCCCTTAGAATCTTCATGAGCGACTGTCTCAGTCTTCCCTCATGACATCGGGGAACTCTCAAACTAGGTAATCATTAAACTACAATTTGATCCATGGAAGGAGTGCTAGAAGGTTGTGACAGGGACGCTGCCACACCTCTCTCTCAATATATGGTTTTTGTGGATGGCCCCTTTACTCCTTATGTGAGTTAGATTAGCAAGCATTCATCAGCCTGCATCCATCGACGAAGCACTGCCAATGATCCATATACAAAATCATACTATAATCAATCATATGTCATAGATGCATAAATGAAATACTCAAACCATTACAATCCACTCCTTGACTCAATCCGGAGTCCAAGGAGGTCCATTGATGCCATCAACATCTATAATATATCATGTTTCCTACACACTCAAGTAGACTCATCAATAAAATCTGTCAATACATATATCAAGTAACAATAAATCACAACCCATCAACATCATCACGAAAATTCATAGTTGAAACAAATAACATTGTACTATAACCAGATCACTTGCACGCAAGTGTCCTCAAAGAATAAGTTGATAACATGTGCTCAATAGAGCGGGATGTTACATACACCCCCTCTTGTTTTAAACTTCATCCCGAAGTTGTACAATATATAAAATGCAGTAAAGAAAAGTATCTGACAAGATCTATATGTCTAATCTATCAAACAAGTAAGGAAACTGTTGGCGCATATCATGTGCGTCCTCCCAGATAGCCGATTGTGGACTATGATTGTCCCACTAGACCTTGACCTGATCGACTATTCTATGTCATAGCTATCAAATGCGATGGTCCAAAATGAGGATGGGCTCCACCATGAGAGCACTCTCATCCGAAACCTGCAAAGAAATCATTTCAATCACATGTGTAGGATCACTAACATAATGTCTCAAAACAGATACATGAAAACATCGTACATACTCCTCAAAGAATCAAGCAAGGATAGTCGATAAGCCACGAGTCCCTTATTTTCCACAACTTCGAAAGGTCCCACAAACCTAGGAGAGAGTTTATCACCCTTTAGAAACTTGATCAAACTCTTGTGCAGTTTCACTCACAAGAAAACACGATCGCCAACTTCATAACTCCAGTCAACATGATGCACATCAACATAACTCTTCTTCCAATATTGCGCTTCTTTAATCTTTTGTCTTATAGATTTCATTTATTCTTCCATTTCTTGGGTCACTTGTGGTCCTACCAGGACCATATTCTCAAGTCGATCCCAACTCAATGGTGTCCGACACGGTCGCCTGTAAAGAAACTCAAACGATGTCATCTTAATGGTACTTTGATAGTTGTTGTTGTATGCAAATTCTACTAGTGGAAATAACTCTTCCCAATGTTTCTGTTGGTCCATTACATACATACACAACATATATTCCAAAATTTGGTTCGTTCCTTCTGTCTGCACGTTTGTCTCAAGGTGATAGGCTGTACTAAAGTTCAGTTGTGTTCCTAAAGCCTCTTGGAAACTGGTCCAAAATTGTCCTATAAACATCAATCCTCGATCGGATATGATCCTTTTTGGTACACCATGTAACCTAAAAATCTCGTTGACAAAAACTCTAGCTATGTATGGCACCCGATACGTCGTACGCACAGGTATACAATGTACACTCTTCTTCAGAGTTTCAAATACCACGAAACTCGAGTCATGTCCCCTTGCCGTTAGTGGCAATCCAAAAATAAAGTCCATCAAAATGACCTCCCATTTCGATTCCAGAATAACATGAGGCTGTAATAATCCTACCAAATGTATATGTTCAACTTTCACTTGCTGACATTCTAAACATCGTGCCACGTAATTGACTATGTATGATTTCATTCCCTTTCAAAAGAATAAAGGCTTAAGGTCTACCTTCATCTCCGTGACTCTCGGATGAGCCTTGTACACTGCACAATGTGCTTCACTTAAGATCAAACTTCTTAATTCTTCGTTAGGCGGTACGTAAATCATGTTATTATACCTCATCAATTTGTCATTGGCCAATGTATAAACTTCAAACTTTGGTACCATCATGATGTATTGTCCAATACTTTCCTTCACCTCTTTGTACTACTCATTGTCAATCTGTATAGTCAGAATATTTTCTCTAAGATTAGTCTGAAGGGGTATTACCGAGAATATGTATGGTCTTAGACTCAACGTATCTGCCACTTTGTTCACCGTACCTTTTATGTAAGAAATCTCAAATTTGTATTCACTAAGTAGTTCTGACCAACGCATCTATTGTGCGTTCAAGCCACTGCATAAATATGTCCTGCAATCCACACTGATCTGTCTTTAATTTGAATTTTCTTCCAATTAGATAGTGTTTCCAAAATCTCAAGGCATATACAATTTCCAATAAGTCCAAGTCATGCATTGCATAGTTCTCCTCATGCTTTCTCAATTTCCCTGAAATGTAAGCGATCACTCGACCGTCTTGCATCAATACTCCACCTAAACCTTCCTTGGATGCATCCGTGCATACCAATAATTACTTGTCCATGTTGGGGAATTTTAGTATCAACGTTGTCGTCAACAACTCCTTGATCCTTTGAATTGCTTCCGCGCATTTCTCGTTCCATAAAAACTTCTTGTTTTTCTTCTGCAATTTTGTGATCGGATTTGCTATCTTCAAAAAACCTTTGACAAATTGTCGGTAATATCCTACTAAAGACACAAAGTTGCATACTTCTTGTATGTTTGATGGTGCAGGCCATTCCATAATGGCTTCTACCTTCACTGGATCCACAATGATACCTTCACCAGATATGATATTCCCTAAGTAATGAATCCTTGATTGGTAAAGAGAACATTTCAACAGTTTCCTGTATAATTTGTTTTCTCGTAGACATTGTAGTAACAATATTAAATGTTCATAATGCTCTTTATTCATTCGAGAATAAATAAATATGTCATGAATAAAACTTAAAAAAACTTTTCCAAGTATTCGCGGAACACCCCATTCATCAAGCTCATGAATACTCCCGGGGCATTTTTCAGTCCAAACGGTAGAACTGTAAACTCATAGTGTTCGAACCTCATCTTAAATGCGATTTTAGGAATATCTTCCTCTTTGATTCATAAATGGTGATATCCTGATCTCAAGACGATCTTTGAAAACACAGTCTCTCCCTTCATCTGATCAAACAAATTGTCTATTTTTGTCAACAGATACTGGTTCTTGATCGTCGCTTTGTTTAATTGATGGTAGTCAATACAAAGCCTCCATGATCCATCCTTCTTTCTCACAAAAATAGCTAGTGCACCCCAATGCGACACACTTGGGCGTATAAGTCCCAAGTCCAACAATTCTTTCAATTGCATTTTCAACTCCTGTAACTTGGGTGTTTACATCCAATATGGTGTTCTTGCTATCGATTCGGTTCTAAGTTTCAAGTCGATTGAAACTCCAACTCTCTTTTGGGCTGCAAACCTGGTAACTCTTTTGGAAATACATTTGCAAACTCTCGTACTACTAGAAGGTTTTCTAATCCTTCTGCCTCGCCCTTTTCATTAAGCGCTAAGATTTCATATAATTTACATGCCTTGCACATACTCTTATGTAGCCGTAGAGAATAAATGAATATCAAGGATACACCTTGGTTCCTTTCTACAATCACTCTACTTATTTCCAAGTCATCTGTCAAACTTAATCGTTTCAACTTACAGTTAAGTATTACATCATACGATTCCAGCCAGTCCATATTGATCACTATGTCATAATATCCTAATATTGTGACATATAGGTAGGCCTTCATTATAAATTATCCCAAGTTAATGCTACAGTTCGTAACCTTTCCTCCAAACTTCTGTTTGGCTCCCGATGCCATTTCTACGTATCTAAACTTGTCCTGATCGAATTCCTTTACCTTAATTATCTTTAGCGCTTCACTAGAAATAAAGTTCTTTGTAGCACCTAGATCTATCAAAATACTAAAAGTTTGGTCAATGATTGTACCTGACGTCTTGAGCACAATAGACTAGTGCTCGACCTAGCAGTTATTCACCACAACATGAATCCTACGGGCCTTGCCCAAATCTCCAATTTTAGTGTGTCCTGTTGATTCGACCACTTTGGCCTTCTCAATAGGACAGTCTCACTGGTAATGTGGCTTACCACATGTCCAAAATCCAGTCTTTGTTCCAGTACTCCTGGTCCCCGAAGTAGAAGTTGATGGCCTACTAGTCTGATATCCTGGTATGTTCTATTGAACATGCCTAAACTGCTGCTACTGTAGGTGACATTGTTTCTACTCCGATAGTCCTCTATAAGGAATCCTTTTCCTAGGAGTGTGTCATCATGGTATCATGACCATAGGTCCTCTAGGAATATCTCGATGCCCTAATGCCTGTCTAGTTGGAGACTAATGTTGTTGTGCTCCTGACTTCATCTGTCCAGTCAGTCTTGCAGAAGTCCTACCCTAACCCCACTGGTCAGCTCTTCCTCGGTTATGTGGGGCTTCTAGACTACATCGTACAACTTTTGAGGAATTAGGATCCTAACCTTCGCATGAATTTTGAAGTTAAGGCCGAACACAAACTTGTTGATCTTTATCTTCTCCATGTTCAGATGTAGAACATACCTAAGCAACTCCATGAATCTGGCCTCATACTCTGGCACTGTACGACCACCTGTCATAAGGAATTGAACTCATTGAGCTGAATCTCAATGAATTCCTATGACAAATACCTCTCTCGGAACCATTCCTTGAACAGTTCCCATGACACATCTTCGAAGGCCATGTTTAGTTGAGGTAGGGGTGTCTTCCACCATAGAAGAGAAATCCCCTTCAACTGAAATGCCACCATGTAGAATTTCATGTTGGAGGTATAGTCATGAAGTGTGAAGCACATTTCCATGTTCTCCAACCATGCCTCGACAGCTGAGCCATCCTTGGCACCCATGAACTCGATAAAATTCACCTTCTCAAGTTCTAGGTGTACCCTAATTCTAACTATTAGAGGGTGTTGTGAACCCTTATTGGGTCCAAACGTCCTGCCCCCATCCTAATCAAGAAATGTGTTCACAGCCTCTAACATCCTCTAAAATGATCTCATCATCCCTACCATAATTCCCACATTGACCTGAACCTCCTCAGTAGTCTTCCCATCCTTCTAAGGATTAGATTCCTATGGCATGGATACACTCATAGGAGGCATACCTTGTCTCCTCACACCACAATGTCTACTCATCCGATATCCTCTAACCATGATTTTCACATGGGAAATTTAAAAATTTAATAGTGATGTGATTTTAATCATTTTTCTAACATAATGGAAGGCGTAACGATCCAATGTCGCAAGGTTGAACCCACTCTGATACCATATGTAACATCCCCTTTGTTATGTTATATAAGTATTTGAGAATAGTATGATTTTTTTTTTTTGAAACATTAATAAACATCATTAGGTCAGGAGAAACATTATAGTAACATACATCAGGATTTCACAATCTAATTCTTTCATTCCATTTGCAAAACCAGATTTAGATACTTCTTAAATCATGAAGTATTCTGTCACTTCACATAAAATAAAACACAATTACCCACGCAACCTATCCTGCAAGGTTAGGACTTCCAAGAAAAATAATCAATGCTCAAGTCTAGGATTCGTCTGATTGATCTTGACCATTTAAGGTCTCAAGAATGACGACTATTTTGAGGAACAAGGAAGTGTCTAATTCCCAAATTTTAAATTCATTCTAAAATTCAATTTAAATTCCAACATTTTAACTACCTTTCTTCAACACATAACTCTAGAACATATCACCAATTCATAACATCGAAAGTGTGCTATTACAATAATTCATCATCTTATTCAAATTAAAGAATCGGGAGAATTTTCATTAATCTGGACAAAAGATATAGTAAAAACCAGAGATCATTCAATAAGAAAATATTTCATTATGAAAGTCTCAACATTGTAAGTTACCTGGTAAAAGTGTGAGATTTCTGCAAGTTTAGTCAAGTAGATAAATATCTGATCCATCTAACAATTAAAACTCTAATAGTGTGTAGACAGGCCCGAAAAGCCCAAGGTTTTAGAAACGAATTCCAAATGCACTGAGGTCAATCTTCAATCACTGTCAAAGACTGATAAATCTTGTTGTGGGTACCATGCCCAATATCAGAAGAGATAACACTTTTAAGTCACACAAGAGAACAAATTTCAGAAATAAATTGGACAGGTGGAAACCTTTAAGAATCAAGCTACTGGACCGAACACCCGAATTTCGTATGTATGTCTGATCGTCAGTTCACAGATAAAACCTGAGTAAAGGAGGCGCAAATCATGGTCGTCTGAATAAAAATTTAGGAACTATATAGGCCGTCCGATTGAATAAAGTGGAAGGATAGGTTAAGCAAGTCCAAAGGCCCGAGATTTCAAATAGCAGAAATCCTGACAACCATTGGATATTGTTTAAGATTTCGGGTTTAAGAATGTCTTTTAGATAAGTTTAAGTTAGAACAGTAAGATTTCTATTGGAGGGATTGTTTGGAGGATTCAAAGGAACCACAATATTGTTTATTGGAGGTCGACGTTTCGAGTCCATATCAGGACCCATCATCAGGACATCTAAGACTAGGTAAAGAAAAACCTGAAGAGCGGAGATATATAATAAACCTATAGGAGGTGGAGAATTCTACAGTCTCGAAGTCGGCTCTTAAAACCTATAATTTTTTATTTAAAAGAAATAGGGTTTTTTTATTAAATTATTAATTAATTGTAATTTTTTTTATTAATTTTAATATATCATTTATAAAGTTTTATTAATGTTAAATTTAGAATAAATTTCTTAGATTTTTATAAAAAAATTTAGGGTAAAATTAATTATTTTGAAGTAATGGTTCTTAATTGTGCTCAAGTAATGATTATTAATGATATCAAATGTGCTAATTGTATTTTATTATTGGTTTTATTTAATTTTTTTAAGGTAATATTTTAATGATGTAATGATTAGAAAATATTTTATTTTTATTTTTTAATTTTAATTTTAATTTTATTTTCAATATTTTTTATTTGTTAGAGCAATATTAATTGTAGGATTTAAGGTTTTAAGGGAAAAATAAAAGGTTATTAAAATTGAAAAGTTGTTTTTAGTTGAAATAGAGGAACCTAGGTTGTTAGGGTTAAGTTACTCGAGGCTTAATTGACAAATCTCACTTAGGCATATTTTGGAAATGGGAGCGTATAACCCAAAGTACCAAACGTCGAAATAAATCTAGACTGTTCATCTAAGAGATGATCAAAACCGTTGGATCAAGGATTCATGAGATCTCGAAACATTCAAAATCCCGGAAACCATTGGATCGTGTTAAGTTTTTCGTGTTAAAGGAGGGTCATTAGTTGAATTCAAGATGCTCGAATTTTAGTCGGTGAATCTCACTTCGACAGATTTGAGAATTGGGAATATATAAGCCAAAGCACCAAATGCCGAAATGAAATCCAGAACATGTAAAAATACTAGAAGGCTAATGACCTAGAGTCGCAAAGTAAGACATGTGGAAAAACCATGAGATCCAACATCAACCTAGTCTATGTCAGCAATATTTTGTCACTAAGGACACGTGGCACAATTAGATAGTGAAAAGTGTCAAGGTAAAGTTATCACTTTAGGTACATAAGTTATGAATCAATGTGACACGTGGAAACCACTCAATAGGTGCACATTGACATTGACATCAGAAGCCACGTCATTCTGGGAGTATGTCACTCTGGGAGATTTGAATCCAAGTAAACATGGTTCTCCGAAGAGTCAGATCACTGAAATCGATTTCTAGTCATAGATCAGAGCAAGGTATAAGGACCATTGATCCCTTAGTCATTCGGAGTTTGGATCTTTATAAAGGTGAAAATATATCTGTTTAAGGATTACAAAGGTCCCAAAATTTCGAACTTCGAGAGTAAAGGAGGTCTGTATATCTAGAGAACAAAAAGGATCGTAGATCTTCAAGTCTCAATCCTTCAGAGTTTTCGGTAGTTCGACACTTCGGAGGGAAAACATGGATGGTTACAAAAAGGTGAAACTCCCAGAGTTCCAAAATCCGGAGTAGATGACAACCGTTGATTCTTAGGAGGAGTGTGAGTCATTATATCTACGATCTCTTCGGTGGTTCGGTGGTCTGAGTGAAACAAACTCAGGTTGTGAAGTGGGAAAAACCTTGAAGTTCTGGAGTTTCGTAGTGGATCTCTAGCATAGAAATAGTGAGAGGAGAAACTCTGCCATCCATTAGATTAGGTAGATAAAAGTCAATGAAATGAGTGAATTAGGAATGAATAACTTACAACTACCGGTCAACTCTTCTTATGAACGACTTCAGTCGGTTAACACTTCGGGAGAAGGGAGTGTTGTGTTTAAGAATCTCCAAAGCACCATAGTTCCGGAGTCCTTAAAGCATACTTCTTACTAGCAGTAGTTTCTGGCTCTTGTTCACATGCAAACCTTGTTTTATGGAAAAGGGTTAAAGCCTTGGAATATAAATAAGTGGAGATTCCCGAAAACCCTAGACTAGTATCACCAGATCCCAAAAATTTGGATTTACAAACAATTTATAGAGGTTCCTTGCTACCACAATATTCAGATTAACCAAAGTTCCACAGAGATAACAATAAATTATGATTAAACACAAATTTGTCGAGGTTTCACCTTTCGACAAGAGAATATCGTTAATCTGAAACAAGAAATAACAACTTCAGATCTAGTATTTATTTAAATTGAGAATTTATCACAAGAATTGGTTGGGAGATTTAAAAGGAATTTCAAATGAACTCATGAAAATCATGGAACAAATTCTTGGGTTATCCAACGATTAATGCACTGTTTAAATCAGAATGCTCTCAACTAAACTCTGATCATTCTGCTTCAATATAGATTAAAAACCATTTTTGAGAATATACCATTTACAACAAATTCAGATTTCATAAGGAATATCAAGCCTTCCCAAATTTGAAAACAACAACATCCAAAATTACAACAAATTTTTAAATATAAACATTGTAGTTAACATCGACTTGATATCAACAATAAATAAATATAAAATCTGAACCAAAATCTGTTGACAGGAATTTTAGACATTGGCCTTCATACTTTCCAGCGATTCTACAGTGGCTCTATCAGTC
Source organism: Picea glauca (assembly GCA_000966675.3). Classification (NCBI taxonomy): domain Eukaryota; kingdom Viridiplantae; phylum Streptophyta; class Pinopsida; order Pinales; family Pinaceae; genus Picea; species Picea glauca. The sequence continues at coordinate 98,376 of JZKD02S2035013.1, read as the reverse complement.
TAACATACAACTACACTATTACTATGAATACAATTCAAAATATAAAAGTACTAGAACCAATGAACGCTGTGGAATGAATATTTATTCAAGGTCTTGCGCTCCTTCCTTTCCTTCGCTTTCTAATCATAGAGACTTCACCGATACCTCCCAGCCAATGCTAGGGGTACTCTTCTTCCCCCTTCTTCCCCTGAGTCGCAAAGGGGCCAAGAACACACCAACCATAAATACTCTAGCTCCAATCTTTCCTTGCAAGGCAGATCCACCACTCTAGATCAATCTTGGTATCCCAAGTCTCACAAGTAAAACCAATAAAAATGATTTCGGTAGAATAACCTTACCAATAACCTGTGTCCCCCGTTTCCCATCTAGACCATTTGGTTTATAGGAATTTCCTCAATGACACATGCCCACATGCAAAATTAATTAACTTTTAATTAAATAAATTAGGATTATTCACCCTCTCCCCAAGTTGTACAAGTAATTACATATTTTATTTTACTTAAAGTCCATTTTCCTCACATATCCCAAATGTGTTCCTTAAATCACTCCTAATTATCTCTTTATTCCCCAAATTTTCATTTAATGATTGACTCCTTACTAAATCTTAGTTAGAGTTAAAATATGAGTCTTCTTCTAGTTACACTAGTGGTAGTCACACTCTAGATACCATTCTATGTGTACCCTATTCTCTCATACTTTATTTCTTTCTTATTTTAAAATTGCTTTTTAGTATTTTCTTTCACACATGTGCATTATACCAAATCTTTAGATTTATCTCACTTTTTCTTTAGATTGATTTATCTCTAACCTTTTATTTTGTTTAACATTTTATTTTAGTCCCCTAAGTAAACTTAGACTTAGGATTTGTCTTAGAATAGGATTAAAGTTTTATGGGCATTTAAAATTAATAAAATTACTCATTAATTAATTAATTTAAATCCAACAATGTCAAATCAATTCATTGTTTTCCAGGCCACCTAGATTCATTGACTCAATTTTTTAAATTACGTGACATGCCCTTCAAGACGCACTCCCATGCTCCAAGGGTGCCACTCGTCTTTTGACTGGTTTTGGTAGTTGTCCAACCCTTGGAATCAACACTCCATTCTAGTGACCTTGTGAGAGACTAAGGGATTCTAAGGAATAAGGACTCTTCCTTATTGCATGCCCCTTAGAATCTTTGTGAGCGACTGTCTCAGTCTAACCTCATGACATCCTGGCCCTCTTGAACTAGGTAATCGTTAACCTACAATTTGAGCCACGACGAGAGTGCTAGTAGTATGTGACAGGGACGCTGCCACACCTCTCCATCAATATTTCATTTCTGTGCATGGCCCCTTTACTCCTTATGTGAGTTAGATTAGCAAGAATTCATCAGCCTGCATCCATCGATGAAACACTGTCAATGATCCATATACAAAATCATAATATAATCAATCATATTTCACATATGCATAAATGAAATACTCAAACCATTACAATCCACTCCCTGACTCAATATGGAGTCAAAGGAGGTCCATTGATGCCATCAACATCTATAATCTATCATGTGTCCTGGACACTCAGGTAAACTCATCAATAACATCTGTCAATACATATATCAAGTAACAATAAATCACAACCCATCAACATCATCATGAAAATCCATAGTCAAAACAAATAACACTATACTATAATCAGATCACTTTCACTCAAGTGTCCTCAAAGAATAAGTCGATAACATGTGCTCAATAGAGCAAAATGTTACACGTTTAACTTACATATGATATTACATGATTTTATGAATGATTTCTATGTTTTATGAATTATATGTTTTGATTATGGAGAATGTAATGAAGTTTCTTAGCTTATATGTTTTGAATCATAGATTATTTTAGACGTTAAATTTCACAAAAGGGTTAATTTTCCATGCTTTTTCCCAAAAACAATTCGTCAGTTTCCATTTTTTTTTAAAATGATTCACCCAAATTCCATAGAATAAAATTATTTTATCTTAAAAATCACCAAAATTTTATAGAAACTATATAAAATCCTTAGAAATTTGAATATTTTTACAAATCTATCACCAAACATTTTATATTTTGCATATTAAGGACTAGTAAGATTAACCCAGGTTTCTAGATTTTAATATAAATTTACATCCGTAAAATTATCCATGTTTTGAATATGGACAATGTAACAATACTTTTAAGAAATAATTTATGTTTCATTCAATGTAATTTGTATTGACTTTTTTTATTAAAAGTAAAAACATATTTGGAAGTGATGTTGAATTTTTAAACTATAAGGTGATATTTTCATGGCACTATGTATTATCTTGTGCTTGGAGTGATAAACTAAGATTTAAAATGTAAACATTTAAGGGTTGATTTTATGATTTTGTTTATAGTAGTTATGATTTCTTATACCACTTTAAAAAAATTTGTCATTTTAATACACCAATTTTAGCATGGGTGCTACTTGTAGCAGTACTTTTCAATTTGATTGTTGATTTTGACATTTTGGTTTTAATGATACCAACTGCTAAGAATAAAATTTCAAATGATCTATAATTTTAACGTTTAGAAAATTTTTTCTTTAGGTAATATCACATTTTGATTTAGGTGTTTCTTTTAAGGTTTTTTTGAGCAACTATATGAGTTTTGAAGGCCATTATTGAAAAATGTTGTAATTTTAACTCGGTTAGAAAAAATGGTGCTACCGGTAGCACCACTTTTTGATTTGGGGGTTGATTTTCATGTTTTTTATGCAAATATATGGGTTTTAAGGGCTAACATTCTCATTTTGAGGTCACAGTTATTGCTAAGTCCATAACTTTGTTCACATACCTCAATGTTAAGGTAACAATCTTATTAAGAGTCTTATCTTGATTATTTTTAAGTGAAAATCATGATTATGAAATATATAGTGATTATTTTATTTTGGTTATTTTTATTAGTCACTGATATTAAGTTTTACATAGGTAAATAATCATTGGAACACTTAATACACACTTCCAAAAGAAGGAATTTTACAAAATCGACCATCAATTTTTGGTTAACATCCCTCTAGTTTGCATGAAGGAGTTAGTGAATAGCCTTCATATGCACCATATATGTTTATAGGAAATCATTTTGTGTTAGTGTGCATCCAAAATAACTAACTACTATTTCTAAACCTATATCACAAACAATAAGATCTCCATTTCAAAGAACTGCACCAAATCAAATGTAGATGACCTCACCTACTGAACTTGCTACATATTAAAGAATAATTGAATCTATAGGATTTCCAAGGACATATCACTTGATAGTTCCACCTTACTCTTCTACTAGATATCTCCCAATTCATCTTGCCATGCAAAATTCAAAACCTTATGCAAGTCTTATGGAATAATTTTTTACCTAATCTTATTTAATGGTTTATATTTTTTTTCCCCATTATTGGGAAAAAGTAATTCCATTGAAGACACCAATGTTGTCATCCATCACCCATCCTACCATGCATTTGAAGAATTGTTGGAAACTACATTGCAATACTTGTGAACTATTGACAAGTACAACCAAGGATGTTTTCCTTAGACTTAATGGTGGTCTAGAGTAATGATTTATTTATTTATGGATCTCAACTCGATGTTTCTATTATTTTCATGCTCATGAGAGTAAGGATAATATTTTCAAGATAAAATATTTTAGGTGTTGTGTTCAATTATGAGGATAAGAATGTGCCAATAGAAATGTTTATATGCAAGAAGCACCCAATTGTTGTGTTTATTCCCCAATTGTTGTGTTTATTCAATCCTTAATGACAATTTTGTTAGGAATAATCGAGAAATGGTTTAGCTAGAAAAATAAGTTCTATAATTTGGTTGTGGATTGTCTAGGTTTAATGTGCAATGATTATCGTATTTCTTAGGAGTTGAATTTTTCAAATTCCTATATATGTAATCTGTTTTCTGCATAATGAGATGAAGTGTGTGTATGAGACAATTCATCTCATCTCTTTGTGTGATATTAATTATCGTGTTATTGTTTGTAAGATGTGTTTCTATTTTGGTACCAGAGTAAACAAAAAGCAGGTTGTTGAGGGTGTGATCTATCCAGTGAGGACCAATGAATGTTGTCTTCTTCCACCAATTGAGAGAGAAAATTTCTACACAGGTTGTCCAGCAAGGGAAACATGAGCAAAGTGCTATGTAGTTTTTCCAGCGAAGAAAATGTCAGCCATAGAGAGAAACTTGAATGATCTGTGTGATCATTTTTCTTTCTATTGTTTGAAGTAAAAGAGTGCATGATATGCATTTTTTTTGTGTCTGCACATATTATTATTTACATGATAAGGAATCTACATGCATAAGTCCACGTGTGGTCCTATGCCTGGTGATTTACAAAGGAGAGAACCATAATATTTTTGTTCACTAGTATTTGAATCGTGATGCATGGAGGCTAGAGTGGTGTGTAATTTCCATTGTTGTTGAATAAATTACTATTTTTATTTGTTTTAAGAGTCATCCACATTGAATTAAACACCATCATTTGAAAGGGGTCATGGATTATTGAAAGTTGTGAACGTTGTGAATGGGCGGACGTTGCGGCTGCGGGCGGGTGGACGTTGCTGCTGCAAGCAGGAAGACGTTGGAGTTGCGGGTGTTCAAGTAAGTTTGAAATTTTAGTTTTAGTTTTAGTTTATTTTTGATATTTTAGTTTTAGTTTAGTTTAGTTTTAATATTAGTTTTAGTTTTAGTTTTAGTTTTCGTTTTAACAATTTAGTTTTAATTTTTGCAAATTTAGAGTTTTGATAGGGTCGTATTCGACCCTGTCCATGTACATGGTCAAATATGGCTATGTCCTTGTACATGGACATGCTTAAATTCAGCCTTGTCCCTGTACATGGACATAGCCATATTCGACCCTATCCATGTACAGGGAGAGGCTCGAATTCGATCCTATCCCTATACATGGAGAGGCTCGAATTCGATCCTATCCCTATACATGGAGAGGGACATATTCGACCTTGTCCATTTACAGACTCAGTCTTGAAAACTGATAGTTCAAATTACACTTCATTAAAACATGATATGTGTTATTTTTCATTGTTTATCATGTTTTCATTTAATCTGTTTTAATTATTATGAGTATGGAAATCTGAAATATTATAAAATGAATAATTAAAAAGGAAAAAAGTGAAATGAACAAGAGTTATGAAGAGTTATTAAACTTGATACGTGTTTTAATTTTTTAGTAAACTTAAACTTGATACATGTTTTAATTTTTTAGAGTTATGAAGAGTTAGGAAAAAAATCAAATGAACAAGAGTTATGAAGAGTTATTAAACTTGATATATGTTTTGAGGAGTGTTTTAATATTTTAGTTTTAGTTTTAGTTTTATTTTTCATTTTAATAATTTAGTTTTAATTTTTGCAAATTTAGAGTTTTGATAGGGCCGTATTCGGCCCTGTCCATGTACAGGGATGAATATGGCTCTGTCCTTGTACAAGGACCTGCCCGAACTAGATCCTGTCCCTGTACATGGATAAAGCCATATTTGGCCCTGTCCATGTACAGGGAGAGACCCGAATTCAGGCCTATCCCTGTACATGGATAGGGCCATATTCGGCCCTGTCCATTTACAGACACATTCCTGCAAATTGATAGTTCAAATTACACTTCATTAAAACATGATATGTGCTATTTTCACTGTTTATCATGTTTTCATTTAAACTGATAGTTTAAATTACACTTCATGTTTTAATTATTATGAGTATGGCAATTTCAACTATTTTAAAATGAACTATTATGAGTATACCTTATTTAAACATGAATATTTTCACCGCCCCTGTTCAATATATGTATTTTTTATAGTTTGAAATCTCATAACTTTTTCTTTTAAGCTTATATTGAGGAGTTTACATTTATATATGTATTTTTTATAGTTTGAAATCTCATAACTTTTTCTTTAAAGCTTATATTGTGGAGTTTACATTTACAATTGCAACATTGTTTTCTATCTTTTTTCATTAGCTTTGTTTTATACAATGTTGGGAAGCATAAGAAAATGGATTGAGGAACTAGAATTGAATCTCAATTTTATTTATTAATCATTACATAGTCTCCAATACTTATGGGATTAGATACATGTATAAACACTAGTATCTAGTTATCCTTACAAGGGTGTAATAGTATCGATTATGATGAAGATTATGGAAATAGCTATACATTATCATTACCGTACCTTATATGTGCTCTAATTTATACAAGTGATTACACTGATGTTTACATTACATCATTGTGTAAGATCCATATACACTGATTACACATGTTACAAGGGTTGTACAACTCAACTTATATTGCAATGTAAGCAATAACAATGGGACTTGATCTGGTTATACAATGCTTATAATTTATATGACATACATGTTACAAGGAGTCATCATGTTTACTATGAGGTAATAAGATTCAAATTATCCTATATATATAGATTATACTTTTACTAAGCTTCATGCTTATTACAGATAATGCTATGTTTGATCAATAGTTACCACACGTATTCACTCAAATTACTAGAATACTGGAACTAAGCTATGTAGCAGGGTAACCTTTGTAATCAGAATAAAACACATGGTATAAGTATTGATCAGTGTTGGAAAGTGATATCTCTAATCTGTAGTAATCACGATGGTTAAGTAAGAGTCATAGCACACATTATTACAATAATAAATGAATACATGTAATTAACTCCATAACTCTTGTTCAACTTAATCTAACCTCCTTATTGGAACAAAACCTGTAAGCTTGATTAGGTTATATGCCTAGGCTTTACATAACTATGATTACTCCAACTCCATGGGAATCATATTACCTCAATGATCTTACTAGTATGACCTTAACTAGGTTACGTACTAAGAGGGTATCAAATCTTATAGTACTCATTATCCAAGTAATCATAGCTATCAATTATGGTAGTAATGCTACTAATAAAGAAGGGCATGCATAATAGATAGCATGTTAACATAGTGTGATTTGAGTATAAGGTTACTACTATACCAATATGAACATAAGATATGAGCTTTACCATATAGATATGATATGACTATCAGCTTAACTAGTGAACAATACTGAGTATTCATAATAAAAAAGACCCTTTATCTAACTAACAAAGAACTCTATTATGGAGATATAGTTACCCCATGATCACTAATGATACTTGTACCTTATGTATGATTATAACATCTAATATGATAGCATGGGTTTCAACTTCCATTACTCATACTTGTTGTACTATGAGCTTTCAGATAGCTCCATAACTATGTACTTACTACTATGATATCAGTTAACCTAAGTAATCAATGTAGAATGATCTTGATTGTTACTATTATCAGTCTTAACACGATTTATTTAACTCTTACTATCATACAAGAGCTATGATAAATGAGCACACTATCTCTAAGAAGTAAAGAGAAAACACACTTACTATATAGATACAACATAGAACACTAGTAACAATGAGCTTACATAGAATAGAGATCCATGTAATTTACATAATAAGTGGAATCATTACACTAAGTATAGTTAGTTATGAAGCTGTAATCAATACCATTCATTACAATGTTTACCTAATAAAGCATGCTAGGATTCATCATCAATACTTACACTACTTAATGTAATCTACATTTCCTATTTGTAACATCCCGCTCTGGCACACTGAGAGAACTTATTCTTTGAGGACACTTGCTCGCAAGTGATCTGGATTATTATGCTATTAAAACATTTGATTTTGATTATGAGGCATTATGGGCTGATGACATGTTGTTTTACTGCATTGACATAGACAGGTGCTATTGAATCGGTTTTACTGAGTGTGTAGGATTATGGACCTCGAGGATGCAAAGGCATCGATGGAACCCCTTGGACTCTGGATCGAGTTGGGCAGTGTACCATTGGGGTTTGATTGTTTTACTGTGATTTTAGTGATTCTGATTAGATGATAGGATATGGATATATTCTGACATGATTTGTTGATGATGCAGCCTGACGATAGCTTGCCGACCAGACTCACATGTGGAGTGAAGGGGTCACACACGACTACCCGAGATGTTGAGGGAGAGGTGTGGAAAGGAACCCTACCACATCCTACTAGCACTCCCTCCGTGGCTCGAACTGTAGGTTAACGTTTACCTAGTTCAAGAGGACCCACAATGTCGTGAGGGCAGATTGCGACAGTCGCTCACAATGATTCTAATGGGTGCACAATAAGGCATGGGCATTATTCCTTAGAGGCCCTTAGTCTCCCACAAGTTCACCTGGTGGAGTATTGAATCCAGAGGTTTTTGATGTCTACCAAGTCAGTCAAGAGGCGAGTGGCACCCTTGGAGCACGTAGTGCATCCTGAAGGGCACGCCGCACAAGAGAAACAAATTAGTGTGATTGGCACCCTTGGAGCACCTAGTGCGTCCTGAAGGGCACGTCGTGCTGTTTTAATAAATGAACGAACCTAATCGGCCTTAGGATAAACACTGTGATAAGAATTTAAAAAAAAACATTTTCCCTAAAAAAATTTCTCCCATCACGAAAATTTAAGGTTTAAGTCTAAACTATGCTAGTGGTAAAATTTTATCTATCTATATAAAAAAAAAAAAATAATAAAAATAAAAACAACATAAATAATAATTATGATCTTCGTTAAATCTTGTAACACAAAGGGAGTAAGAAATTAATTGTTGCATAAAAAAAAATCTGTTGGATTAAAATTAAAAAAGGGAATTAATCATTTTATTATTTTATGATAATTTAAAATATATTAATTTAATGAGAAAAGGGAAAAAGGGGGTTAATTTCCACACCTGCCTTTTTGAGTTATAAATAAAAAGGGGAAAGAGGGAAAAATCTAAAATATTAGGAAACTAGGAGAAGAGGGAAACACAAAAAGAAAAAAAAGGAAACAAAGGGAAAAAGTGGAAAGTCAAACTTAGTAAAGTATCTACCATTTAAGAGCTTTCTAATTTAAACTGAACTAGCAAATTAATAGTGGGGAAAATCATTAAAACTTGTAAGAGAATTTGGGGACACCTAGGAGCGATTCTAGGAGTACCTCTAGGTGGGTGAGGGAAATAAAGATAATTATTTAATTAAATAAATTAATTTATGGAGGAATGAAGGGGATGGGTGACACTTGTACGAGGAGGAATTTTTAGGAATTAAATTTTAAAAACTTAACTAAACAAGATTTTTGGAAAGTAAGGAACCACGAAACTCTATATAATGAAGGGAGGAGATGGAGGTTGGATGTTCTTCTGTTTTGCGTAACGTTACACTGCAGAAATATTTACTTGATTGATTTAACTTGTGGGAGTTGGGATACCCAGCTCGGCCTTGCGACGCGAGCTGGGAGATAGTTGAAATCTCTGGATAGTGAGTGTGTGGTCCCTTTGCGGCTCGGGGGGCTAAGGAGGAAGAAGAGTACCCCTAGCATTGGCTGGGAGGTACCGGTGAAGTCTCGTCGGTCGGTAAGTGGGAGTTGCATGAAGCACGCAGACGTCACTCAGAGCGGGAGAACATGCAACGATACGCTCTCTTCATTTTGTATAGTAGATGTTGTAGGTTTTATGCTTGGATCTGCCTATTGATTAGGTAAGTGATTTGATTGTCTAGATTGATGACTGGAATTTTTCTTAGCTTATCTCGATGCATGATTGATTCCCATGGCCTTTTTTTCCCCGCATATCTTGGCCACTTTGTGGTGTTTGATTGTGGCTATTGTGGTTGTTTTTCCTTCGTCCCTATCTCGCTAGTCCTCGCGTGAGTAGTCGTCCAAGAGACTGATCTACGATCGTCACCTTAGCATTAAAATACCTATGGATCTCAACGCCCTGCTTTTCTGTGTGAGGATGATAAGCGAAGGATGAACCTGTAAGCCGACTACCCTTGATGTTTGTCCTTGGCTGATTTTTGATTCCGCCATCTGGCAACAACCTCTGCATGTGGATTATCTAGTGTCCTAGTTGGTTTTCTCTATGCCTTGACTGATAGAGCCCCTGCAACCATTCCATGACCTTTCCCATTAGGTCCTTGCGTTCTCTTATTGTTGTCTGCACTGTATTGATGTTATAGCAATGGAAGCACAAATTGATTCCCTGTCTGAAATTTTTTGGGTATTCTGGCAATGGAAAAACACAATGGTTTCATGTCTGTTTTTTTTATTTATTTTATATTTTGGCAATAAAAAAAAAACAAAATGAATCGATTTCAGGTCTGCATTTTTACAATGGTATCCTGGAAATGGAAAAAAGTTTTTATTTGATTTCCTGTCTCCATTTATATTTGTGTCCCTGAAATGAAAAACGTTTTTGTATTCATGTCTGCGTGGTATTGGTATCCTAGCAATGGAAAAACAAATTCATTTCCATGTCTACGTTTTTCCAGCGTTTTTCCCTTTTAAATGATGATGGCAACATGGAGTTCCTTCTGGTGCATTTTGGGCACTTCATTCTACATATTTTAGATATAGATAGCCCTGAATGTCCTTCTAGTGTGTCCCTGTACATGTTTTTCCCTTTTAATTTGAGACTGTGATTGCTGTGTAAATGCTCATGATTTTGCCATCCAAAATGTGACCGAGTTGCTGTTAAATTACCCATGTTTTTGCTTTTAAAGATTGACATAGATTGTTGTTTAAAGGCCCACGATTTTTGCCTTTGAAATATGAAGATATTGTTGTTAAATTACCCACATTTTTGCTTTTAAAGATTGACACAGACTACTGTTTAAATGCCCATGAAGTCGCCTTCAAAACTAGTGATTGTTTTGCTATGAATGACCATGGTTGGAATTAAAAAACAGAATGTGTAGACCAACGTTTTCAGCATACCTGGTAATAATGGAGCGGCTTTCTCACAATGGACTGACTAATTCTATTTAGCATACCCCAAAATAATGGAACGATATGTTTCCTACGTCTCTTATTCTATTCAGTCTGTTATTTATAAAATTGATTTACTATGCTACCCATAGCACACCCTCTTCCTTACTTGCTCTACAATACTTCATTTATACACACAGTCAATATGTGCAACGATTAGTTCCATGCATAAAATAATAGGAAAAAGGACTATATTATTGTCATTACTTGTCATTGGCACACACTTATATGTATGTAATATGTACACAACATAGACACACACAAACACACAATTAGTCACAAATAGTTGTTATAATATAATATTCAATGTATATTTGATACTATTAGAAGATACAAATATGCATACTTCTTTTCCTATGCATGCATACATAGTATTACTGAATGCATTTTTCATTTTTCTCTTATCCATGCTTTAAAAATAATTTGGGCTGTATGAATTTATGCTTCTTAATATTATTTCGGTGGTTAATATGTTGCTTCATTTTTGGTTCATTTAATGAAGTTAACTTTAGATGGTTCCTTAGTTGGGGCCTTACTTTTAAACCTTTAATTGGACCTTTATTTAAGACTTAAAGCTAGCCTTCTCCTTAGTAAGGATTCTTCTTCCTTTAATTTAACCAGAGTTTCAGTCATCCATGAGTCACTTTGATTTATGTTTAAATTAAACATTTTGATTCTGGGTCGCCAAGAAATAAATAGATTCAAGAAGGATAAAGTCACCAGTTTACTCTTACGCCCTTGAATAAATTTGAATTTGAATGCTTTAATTAATTGATTCTCTCAAGCCATTGATTTAGTAGAGATATGTAATCATTGAGTTGTTAGACTTCTTGTACACATTAAACTATAATGTGATAAATGATTGTAGTAGACTTTGAACGTCATGCACAAATGAATTTGGCATGATTAATGATATAGTCTTGATGATTAGATTTCCTCGTGCATGGATTGAATGGATGTTTTCTTGTGTTCGGGATTTGCGCCTTGGATTATGCACTAGAAAAGTAATAAGATTATTGGCGCTCAAATATTGATGATGTATGATTAGTTATGTGATTGGATCCCCTTGCGTGATGAAAATAAAGGTTGACATTTACTCGAGCGCTATGAGTTATATGGATGCATGTTTATTTGTTAGTCGTGCGTCATTAAACCAATGCTAACACAATGAGTTATGTAGTCATTTTTCACTCACGCACAGTGTTTTCAATGTAAGAATGATTGTTTAGACTACTAGTGCTCTTGGATTTTATGTAATAAATGACATCCTTAGACTTTAGTATTCTAGCACGTAATGGAAATTTTTATGACGGATGACCGTATTTATGACTGGGCCTTGCGCCTCGAGAATAAATCATAAATACCTGGCGCCTTGGTTTAATTTGAATTGTTTTGTGTCATGTGAATGTTGACTCATGTACCTTGATTTATTGCGACATTGCGTCAATTTTTGTTTGTCATTCGTGACGATGATGGGTCATCTTACGTCGTGATTGGTGTTATGCGTTTAAGTTGTTTCATTTATGCATTTCACTGTGGGTCAATGATGTCATGATTAATTGGGATGTATACTTCCTAACACAACTTTACAAAATTAAAAATAAATAAAATAAATAATTTACTTGTTGTATGTCTCTTTGTCATCGTAACGGCAGGGATGTTACATGTGGTATCAGAATGGGTTCAACCCGTGACTTGGGATCGCTACGATTTTCATTGATATGATTTGATTATAATGTTACTAATTGAGTTGACTTGTATTCATGCAGGTAATCATGGTTAGAGGATGTCGTGGAGGCAGACGACGGGGTGCTAGGGGAGGAGGCGCGATGCCTCCAGTAGCATCCATGCCTGAGGGATCTAACCCCCACGGAGACGAGCAGGTTGTCGGACAGGAGCAGATAGCAGTTGGTGATGTGGTCGTAATGATGAGATATTTTCAGCGCATGTATGAGGCACTGATCAACCATTTGCACAGAGAGGAGGCCAGAGCCTCGACACCCACTGAGGTTCCACCGCGCGCTCCGGTCGGTACTGGTAGCATTCACCGCGAACTCGATAAGGTTAAATTTCCTGAGTTCTTTGGTTCCCCAGATGGTGCAACCACCGAGGCATGGTTGGAGAATATGGCAATGTGCTTTGCACTTCGCGATTATACCTCCAACATGAAGGTCCGCATGGCAGTCTTTCAACTGAAGGGGAGTGCTCTTCTATGGTGGAATACACTCCTACTGTAGCTGAACATGGCCATCGAAGACGTGTCATGGGAAATGTTTGAGGAACGGTTCCGAGAGATATACCTTTCAGAGGAATTCATTGAGCATCAGCTCAATGAGTTCAACACCTTACGACATGACGGTCGTACGGTGCCTGAGTACGAGGCTCGTTTTATGGAGCTGCTCCGGTATGCTCTACACCTTAACATTGAGAAACTTAAGGTAAACAGGTTCGTGTTCGGCCTTAACGACAACATAAGTGTAAAGGTTAGGATTTTGATGCCTCAAACCTTGCATGATGTCGTCCAGAAGGCCCTCATAGCAAAGAGGAGCTTATCGGTGGGGGTCAGACCAAGACTCCAGCGAGACCAGCAGGGCAGGTGTCATCTGGAGCACAACAACATCAGACACTAGCTAGACATACGTCGGGATATTGTGGCTTCCAGAGGGGGTCCACTTTCACTACACCTCAACGACCGACGCCTCAGAAGAGGACACCTTATCAGGGACCACAACATCAGCAACAACGTCGACCACAACAGTAATAGTTTAGGCCTGTTCAACAAAACATACCAGTATTCCAGGCCGGTGGGTCGTCATATTCTACTTCGGGTACTAGGACTACTGGGCCAAAGAAGGGGTATTGGACATGTGGGGAGCCACACTACCAGTGCGACTGCCCTGTGGAGAGGACTAGAGTGTGAGGATCAGCTGGACCCACTACCGTGCGAGATATGGGCAAGGCCCATCAGATTCATGCAGTGGTGAATAACTTCCAGGCAGAGCATCAATCGACTCTGCTCGAGATGACAGGTACCATTGCTAACCAGACCCTTAGTATTTTGATAGATCCCAGTGCTATCGAGAGTTTCATTTCTGGTGCACCGCTAAAAAGGATTAAGGTAAAGGCAGTCGAACAAGATGAGTTTAGGAAAGGTTACGGGTTGTATCCTCAACCTGGGAAAGTTTTTCACCAAGGCCGACCTGTACGTCATGATATTAGGATCTTATGACGTCGTGATTGGTATGGACTGGTTGGAATGGCATGAGGTGATACTCAACTGTAAGACGAAACGATTGAGCTTTGTCGATGACGAGGAACAGAGGCATGTGATTGTAGGATGGAACCAAGGAGTTTCCTTGAGGTTCATCTCTTCCTTACAACTACGAAAGAGCATGCGCAAGGGGTGCAATATTTATGCGATCCTTGCGTTAAACGAGAAGGGATTAGCGAAAGTTTTAGAACACCTTCCAGTGGTGAGAGAGTTTGTGAACGTATTTCCAAAGGAGTTACTTGGGATTCCACTGGAGAGGTAATTGGAGTTTACTATAGACCTAAAACCGGGGACTGAACCGATAGCAAGAATTCCTTATCGGATGTCGACCTCGGAGTTACAAGAGTTGAAAATGAAACTGAAGGAGTTGCTGGACCTAGGACTGATACGTCCTAGTGTGTCACTGTGTGGTGCACCTGTTATTTTCGTACGAAAGAAGGATGGGTCATGGAGGCTCTGCATTGACTACCGTCAACTGAACAAGGCCATGATCAAGAATCAATATCCGTTGCCAAGAATTGATGATCTGTTCGATCAAATGAAAGGCGCAACAATGTTATCAAAGATAGACTTGCGATCAGGATACTACCAGTTACGGATTAAGAAGGATGACGTCCCGAAGACCACCTTTAAGACGTGGTTTGTACATTACGAGTTTATTGTTTTACCGTTTGGACTGACAAACGCACAAGGGGTATTTATGAGTTTGATGAACGGGGTGTTCCGTGAGTACTTGGACAAGTTCGTTGTTATCACTGAAATTTTGTTCGCATGTGCGCACGCACCCTGTGTAGTCATAGCGCACTTTAATTTTATCATTGGTTGTATAGTTTTGGACCTTTTGGAAATGCTTTTGTGGTAATTTTTGTCCATGGGTGACCTCATAACTGTTTGATGATGCTAGGTTTCTGTAACCATTTGCGGACAAAATTTCAGTGATAACATTCATCCAAGTATTCATTGACGATATTTTTATCTACTCTCGGACGATGGAGGAACATAACGAGCACTTGCGCTTGGTACTACAATGTATGCAAGAGCACAAATTGTATGGGAAGTTGTCCAAATGCTCATTTTATCAATCAAAGATTCACTACTTAGGGCATGTCATCTCCGGCGAAGGCATCGCCATGGATCTAACCAAGGTCAAGGCTATTATGGAATGGCCTGAGCCGACGAATGTCCCAGAAGTGTGTATCTTCATGGGTTTAGCAGGATACTATCGATGGTTCGTCGAGGGGTTTTCGAAGATAGAAAATCCGATCACGGAATTACAGAAGAAAAACAAGAAGTTTGTTTGGACTGAGAAATGCACGAAAGCATTTCAGAGGCTCAAGGAGTTGTTGACAACAACACCGATACTAAAGGTCCCTGACATGGATGTAGAATTCTTGGTATGCACTGACACATCCAAGGAAGGCTTAGGCAGGGTCTTGATGCAAGATAGACGAGTGATCTCTTACATTTCGAAGAAACTGAGAAGGCATGAGGAGAACTACGCGACGCACAATTTGGAGTTGTTAGCCATTGTATATGCCTTGAAGGTTTGGAGACACTACCTTGTTGGACAAAAAATTGAACTAAAGACTGACCACTGTGGACTACAACACATCTTTACGCAAAGTGACCTGAAGGCACGACAACGACATTGGTCGGAATTGCTTAGCGAGTACGACTTCGAGATTACTTACATAAAAGGAACAGTGAACTGAGTGGTGGATGCATTGAGTCATAGACCACACATCTTTTCAATGCTGCCTCTTCAGACGAATCTACATGAAAAGATTCTAACTTTATAGCGTGATGATGACTGGTACAAAGAGGTCGAGGGTTTTATCGGACAAAACACAATGATGGTACCACGATTTGAAGGATTTTCGTTTGATAGTGATGGTTTATTGAGGTTTAAAAATTGGATCTACGTACTGTTGAACGACGAGTTGAGGATGTTGATCCTGAGCGAGGCTCATAGAGTAGTTTACATGGCTCACCTGGGAGTCACGAAGATGAGGGAAGACCTTAAACCCTTATTCTTTTGGAAGGGAATGAAGGTAGACATAGTCAAATATGTGGCCAGATGTCTAGAATGTCAGCAGGTAAAGGTGAAACATAGACACCCAACAGGATTACTACAACCACACGCTATTTCATAATCAAAATGGGAGGTTATTTCGATGGATTTTATTGTTGGATTGCCACTGATGGCAAGGAGACATGACTCGATTTTCGTAGTATTAGACACTCTGACAAAGAGTGATCAATTTATTCCTGTGCGTACGACATATCAGACACCTGACATAGATAGAGTTTTCATCAGTGAGATTGCGAGGTTGCATGGCGTGCCTAAGAGGATTATATCTGATCGAGGATCGATGTTTACTGGACGATTTTGGACGAGTTTCCAAGAGGCCTTGGGAAGCCAACTTAACTTTAGTACTGTGTATCACCCAGAGAATGATGGGATGACTGAATGAATGAAACAAACCTTGGAGGACATGTTGCACATGTACGTGATGGACCAACAAAAGCGTTGGGAGGAATTCTTTCCACTCGTGGAGTTCGCTTACAACAACAGTTACCAGAGCACCATTAAGATGGTGCCTTTCGAGTTTCTTTATGGGCGACCGTGTCAGAAACCTTTGAGTTGGGATCGGCTTGAGGATAGGGTCTTGGTGGGACCAGAAGTGATCCAAGAAATGGAAGAGAAAATGCAAAAAATAAGACAAAGGATCAAATAAGCGCAGGATCGATAGAAGAGTTATGCCGATGTGCATTGTGTCGACCATAGTTACGAGCTCGACGATCGAGTCTTCTTGCAGGTTAAATCACATAAGAGTTCGATCAAGTTTGGGAAGGGAGCTAAACTCTCTCCAAGGTTCATTGGACCTTTCGAGATTGTGGAGAGAAAGGGGCTCGTGGCCTATCAACTAGCCTTGTAGGATTCTTTGAGGCATATGTACGATGTTTTTCATGTATCTGTTTTGAGACATTATATTAGTGATCCTACACATGTTATTGACATGAGTTCATTGCAGGTATCAGATGAGGGGGCGCTCACATATGAGCCGATCTGCATCTTGGATCATCGTGTTCAACAACTATGACGTCAAACCATAGAGCAGGTCAAGGTCTAGTGGGACAATTATAGTCCACACTCGGCGACCTGGGAGGACGCATATGATATGCGCCAATAATTTCCATTTTTGTTTGATAGATAGACATATGATACTATGATACACTTTATTTCGGCATATATACTATGAAACTTCGGGACGAAGTTTATACCAAGAGGGGGTGTATGTAACATCCCGCTCTGGCACATTGAGAAAACTTGTTCTTTGAGGACACTTGCTCGCAAGTGATCTGGATTATTATGCTATTAAAACATTTGATTTTGATTATGAGGCATTATGGGTTGATGACATGTTGTTTTACTACATTGACATAGACAGTGCTATTGACTCGGTTTTACTGAGTGTGTAGGATTATGAATCTCAAGGATGCAGAGGCATTGATGGAACCCCTTGGACTCCGGATCGAGTCGGGGAGTGTACCATTGGGGTTTGATTGTTTTACTGTGATTTTAGTACTTCTGATTAGATGATAGAATATGGATATATTCTGACATGATTCATTGACAATGCAGGCTGATGATAACTTTCCGACCATACTCACATGTGGAGTAAAGGGGTCACGCACGACTACCAGAGATGTTGAGGGAGAGGTGTGGACAACAACCCTGCAACAACCTACTAGCACTCCCGTTGTGGCTTGAACTGTAGGTTAATGTTTGCCTAGTTCGAGAGGACCCACGATGCCATGAGGGAAGATTGCGATAGTCGCTCACGATGATTCTAAGGGGCGCACAATAAGGCGAGGGCCTTATTCCTTAGAGGCCCTTAGTCTCCCACAAGTTCACCTGGTGGAGTATTGACTCCAGGGGTTTTTGATGTCTACCAAGTCAGTCAAGAGGCGAGTGGCACCCTTGGAGCACATAGTGCGTCTTGAAGGGCACGTCGCATAAGAGAAACAAATCAGGGTGAGTGGCACCCTTGGAGCACCTAGTGCGTCCTGAAGGGCACATCACGTTGTTTTGATAAATGAACGAACCTAGTCGGCCTTAGGATAAACACTGTGATAAGAATTAAAAAAAAAAAACATTTTCCCTAATAAAATGTCGCCCATCACGAAAATTTAAGGTTTAAGTCTAAACTATGCTAGTGGTAAAATTTTATCTATCTATATAAAAAAAAAATAATAATAAAAATAAAAACAACATAAATAATAATTATGATCTTCGTTAAATCTTGTAACACAAAGGGAGTAAGAAATTAATTGTTGCATCAAAAAAAAATTTGTTGGATTAAAATTTAAACAGGGAATTAATCGTTTTATTATTTTATGATAATTTAAAATATATTAATTTAATGAGAAAAGGGAAAAAGGGGGTTAATTTCCACACCTGCCTTTTTGAGTTATAAATAAAAAGGGAAAAGAGGGAAAAATCTAAAATATTAGGAAACTAGGAAAAGATGGAAACACAAAAAGAAAAAGAAAAGAAACAAAGGGAAAAAGCGGAAAGTCAAAGTTAGTAAAGTATCTACCATTTAAGAGATTTCTAATTTAAATTGAACTAGCAAATTAATAGTGGGGAAAATCATTAAAACCTGTAAGAGAATTTGGGGACACCTAGGAGTGATTCTAGGAGTAACTCTAGGTGGGTGAGGGAAATAAAGATAATTAANTAATTAAAGAAATTAATTTATGGAGGAATGAAGGGGATGGGTGACACTTGTACGGGGAGGAATTTTTAGGAATTAAATTTTAAAAACTTAACTAAACGAGATTTTTGGAAAGTAAGGAACCAAAAAACTCTATATAATGAAGGGAGGAGATGGAGGTTGGATGTTCCTCTATTTTGCGTAACGTTACGTTGCAGAAATATCTACTTGACTGGTTTAACTTGTGGGAGTTGGGATACCCAGCTCGGTGAGGAGTGGTAGCTCAGCCTTGCGAGGCGAGCTGGGTGCTAGTCGAAATCTCTGGATAGTGAGTGTGTGGCCCCTTTGTAGCTCGAGGGGCTAAGGGGGAAGAAGAGTACCCCTAGCATTGGCTGGGAGGTACCAGTGAAGTCTCACCAGTTGGCAAGCGGGAGTTGCACGGAGCGTGCGGACGCCACTCAGAGTGGGCGAACATGAAACAGTACACTCTCTTCATTTTTTATAGTAGATGTTGTAGGTTTTACGCTTGGATCTGCCTGTTGATTAGGTAAGTGATTTGATTGTCTAGATTGATGACTGAAATTTTTCTTAGCCTAGCTCGATGCATGATTGACTCCCATGGCCTTCGTTTCCCCGCATATCTTGGCCACCTTGTGGTGTTTGATTGTGTCCCTTGTGGTTATTTTTCCTTCATCCCTAGCTCGCCATTCCTCACCTGAGCAGTCGACTAGGAGCCTAATCTACGGTCGTTGCCTTAGCGTTAAAAGACCTATGGATCTCAATGCCCTTCTTTTCTGTGTGAAGATGATGAGTGAAGGACAAACCTGTAAGCTGGCTACCCTTGATGTTTATCCCTGACTGATTGTTGATTCTGCCATCTGGCAACAACCTCTACATGTGGATTATCTGGTGTCCTGGTTGGTTTTCTCTATGCCTTGACTAATAGTACCCCTGTAGCCATTCCATGACCTTTCCCATTAGATCCTTTCATTCTCTTACTGTTGTCTACGTTGTATTGGGGTTATAGCAATGGAAGCGCGGATTGATTCCCTGTCTGAAAATTTTGGGGTATTCTGGCAATGGAAAAATGCAATGGTTTCATGTCTGTTTTTTTTTTATTATTTTATATTCTGGCAATAAAAAAAAAAAAATTGATTTCAGGTCTGCATTTTTACAATGGTATCCTGGAAATGGAAAAACATTTTTATTTGATTTCCTATATGTATTTATATTTGTGTCCGGGAAATGAAAAACGTTTTTGTATTCTTGTCTGCATGGTATTGGTATCCTGGCAATGGAAAAATGAATTCATTTCCATGTCTGCGTTTTGCCAGTGCTTTTCCCTTTTAAATGATGATGGCAACATGGAGTTCCTTCTGGTGCGTTTTGGGCACTTCATTCTGCATATTTTAGATAAAGATAGCCATGAATGTCCTTCTGGTGTGTCCCTGTACATGTTTTTCCCTTTTAATTTGAGTCTGTGATTGCTATGTAAATGCTCATGATTTTGCCATCCAAAACGTGACTGAGTTGATGTTAAATTACCCACATTTTTTCTTTTAAAGATTGACATAGATTGTTGTTTAAAGGCCCATGATTTTTTCCTTTGAAATGTGAAGAGATTGTTGTTAAATTACCCATGTTTTTACTTTTAAATATTGACATAGACTACTGTTTAAATGCCCACAAAGTCACCTTCAAAAATGGTGATTGTTTTGTTGTGAATGACCACGGTTGGAATTTAAAAACGGACTATGTAGACCAACATTTTCAGCATACCTGGTAATAATGGAGCGGCTTGCTCACAATGGAATGACTAATTCTATTTAGCATACCCCAGAATAATTGAACGATATGTTTACTATGTCTCCTATTCTATTCAGTGTATTATTTATAAAATTGATTTACTATGCTACCCATAGCACGACTTCTTCCTTACTTGCTCTACAATACTTCATTTATACACACAGTCAATATGTGCAAGGATTAATTCCATGCATAAAATAATAGGAAAAAGGACTATATTATTGTCATTACTTGTCATTGGCACACACTTATATGTATGTAATATGTACACAACATAGACGCACACAAACACACAATTAGTCACAAATAGTTGTTATAATATAATATTCAATGTATATTTGATACTATTAGAAGATACAAATATGCTTACCTTTTCCTATGCATGCATACATCATATTACTGAATGAATTTTTCATTTTTCTCTTATCCGTGCTTTAAAAATCATTTGGGTTGTATGAATTTATGCTTCTTAATATTATTTCAGTGGTTAATATGTTGGTTCATTTTTGGTTCATTTAATGAAGTTAAATTTAGACGGTTCCTTAGTTGGGGCCTTACTTTTAAACCTTTAATTGGACCTTTATTTAAGACTTGGAGCTAGCCTTCTCCTTAGTAGGGATTATTCTTCC
The DNA here is from genome assembly GCA_000966675.3 of Picea glauca. Classification (NCBI taxonomy): domain Eukaryota; kingdom Viridiplantae; phylum Streptophyta; class Pinopsida; order Pinales; family Pinaceae; genus Picea; species Picea glauca. The sequence continues at coordinate 77,056 of JZKD02S2035013.1, read as the reverse complement.
TTTAATTTAACTAGAGTTTCATTCATCCCTGAGTCACTTTGATTTATGTTTAAATTAAGCATTTTGATTCTGGGGCGCCAAGAAATAAATAGATTCAAGAAGGATAAAGTCACCAGTTTACTCTTATGCCCTTGAATAAAGTTGAATTTGAATGCTTTAATTAATTGATTCTCTCGAGCCATTGATTTAGTAGAGATATGTAATGATTGAGTTGTTAGAATTCTTGTACACATTAAACTATAATGTGATAAATGATGGTAGTAGACTTTGAACGTCATGCACAAATGAATTTGATGTGATGAATGATAGAGTCTCGATGATTAGATTTCCTCGCGCATGGATTGAATGGATGTTTTCTTGTGTTCAGGATTTGCGCCTTGGATTATGCGCTGGAAAAGTAATAAGATTATTGGCGCTCGAATATTGATGATGTATGATTAGTTATGTGATTGGATCCCCTTGTGCGATGAAAATAAAGGTTGACATTTACTCGAGCGCTACGGGTTATATGGATGCATGTTTATTTGTTAGTCGTGCGTCATTAAACCAATGCTAACACAATGAGTTATGTAGTCATTTTTCACTCGCGCACAATGTTTTCAATGTAAGAATGATTGTTTAGACTACTGGTGCTCTTGGATTTTATGTAATAAATGACATCCTTAGACTTTAGTATTCTAGCACGTAATGGGAATTTTTATGACGGATGACCATATTTATGACTGGGCCTTGTGCCTCGAGAATAACTCATAAATACCTGGCACCTTGGTTTAATTTGAATTGTTTTGTGTCATGTGAATGTTGACTCATGTACCTTGATTTATTGCGACATTGTGTCAATTTCTGTTCATCATTCATGACGATGATGGGTCATCTTACGTCGTGATTGGTTTTTTGCATTTAAGTTGTTTCATTTATACATTTCACTGTGGGTCAATGATATCGTGATTAATTGGGATGTATACTTCCTAATGCAACTTTAAAAAAAAAAAAAAAATTACTTGTTGTATGTCTCTTTGTCGTCGTAATGGTAGGGATGTTACACTATTGAATATGTAGTTAGTTATGATCCACTATTACAATACTAGCTTATACATGGTGTTCAAAGTTGCATAGATAGTGATATACATTTTTTTCAATAGATTGCATCATATTACTACGAGTAACCCATTACAGACATCAACTAACTTATATGGGTTACTACTAGTTACGCAACAACTTGATTAACCTCTATACATTAGCTATGGTGATTTATTACACTTTGTATTTACACTAATATGGCACTGATACTAGGTACAAATTGCATGGTATTCTCTCTGCCTGATTTTATCCATACAGTGTGAAGCTTTATTGTATGATCATATCATATATATGGGAATATAAGTAAATGAATAGTGCAACTATGAGGCAAATCAAAGAGATCAACAAGGATAAGAGATATGAGCTCTGGTGTGACAAAGGTGAATCTTATTTCCATAACTATGACCATTGAATAGTATTAACTATGCATAATACTAATATTCCTTAAAGGGTTACTATGTTAACTCTAAACATAGGTCAATACTAGTCACATTAACCATACAAAAAGGTTGTATATCTTTAGCATGTTCAGTCATAAGGGTATGTAATACTAATCTCTTCTTTATTATGGATAGTTATAACTATGAAGAATGTGAATCCTTATATGATATCAATGGAGTTACAAGCCTGAATATGTGTAATAGTGAGAACATAACATATCAATATGATTATAGTATTGAACCAAGATTTACACTAAGCCTAAGCTCCTGTATTAGTGTAATCAAATCATTATACCAATAGAGCATAGAGATACAACAAATGTAATCAATGTTACTTATTAGGTAAATAGTGATGATCCAACTGTAGATGTGATAGACCAATATCACTCTGCATCATACTTGAATATGGCTCTTTCTTACCTTTAATCATAACAAAGGTGATAGTTAGCTTATCGGTCTAAATACCATTACTCTTTCATCTTATCCTATTAGCTTGTAAACAATTACATTTCAATCATAATCAAGCTATTTACAGTAGAGTGGTTATGATATCCTAGTTAGTATGTCGTTCAATTCTATCCTTAGTAATAATTGGTAAGAGATTTCTTTCCCATTGTTCGATGTGTAATAAGGGTATAACTATATCTATAAAATAGGGAAAGATTATTGGGATTACATTATAGTTACATACATATTACTTTTACATTAGTGTCGATCAACTTTGACTGGAATCATAGTATTGAAAATGAACACATGTGATATATGTGAATAGCTTAGATAGAACCTCTATTTTTGAGATAACATGTTTAATTGTATTGATACAACTAAGTAATATGCATAATATATGGATCCGTATTTATTATACCCATAGAGCTAGTATCATAGGTTTGAGATTGAACTTACATATAAACCATATATAACACTAAGTAACGCTCATTGTATACAATAACTAGGATGATATTGAAGTAATACCTAAGCTATATGCAATGAACACTTACTACTTATCACTATTCCACAATGTTGATTAGGGAAATAAGGGGAATATACACACTACTCGATAATGGTGATAGGTGAAAATAAGGGTAATAGCTTATGACACA
>JZKD02S2035013.1:33136-45574 GCA_000966675.3 Picea glauca | reverse complement strand
TAGCGTTTCTATTATATAACAAGAATTTATTTTTCTATTACTATAACTTTTGTATGATATTAATATTCAACTAACTAACAATAGCATTCCTATTAAATAACAAGAATTTACTTTTCTTTTATAGTAACTTTTATATTATACTAATAACAGATCAATGGAACTAACAAGGACTACAAATTATCCTTATCGTTACTTTTACATAGATTACCAATACAATTAAAATAACCAGATTATCCTTATCGTTACTTTTACACTGATTACCAATACAATTAAATAACCTGATTATCCTTATCGTTACTTTTACAATGATTACCAATACAATTAAAATAACCCAATCATCCTTATCGTTACCTTTACATTGATTACCAATACAATTAAAATAACAGGTCCCTACCCTTGCGTAAAGTGAAAATAGTATTCAATCACCCGACAACGTGCCTCAATAACACTATAAAGTATTCAATCACCCGTAAAGTAAAGATAAACATGAGGATATAATTTTTTTTAGACTGAGTCGGTGAATCAGAAAATGGCATATAAATTTTGTTCTCAAACTTTGACGAGACGGGTTGAGTAGACGCACCAGATAGCTGTGTTTACCGGTAAAATTTCATAGCATAAATGTTTTATGAAATGATTTGTTTGTTATATATATTTTTTGGATCTTTGTTGAAAATAGTTGGAAATTGTTAAATTTAAAGGATTATTTTGTATAATTTGAATGTCTTAAAATTAATTATATATTTTTTTATAATTCGAATACTACAGAAACAATATGCATATCCATTTCTATATTCATAAAGGGATTTTAAATAAATAAAAAATAATTTCATACAAATTTGTCAACCAATTCCAATAAAAACATCGTTCACTGAAAAAAATAAAATAAAATAAAACATAGTACATTGAAGAAAAATCATTGCTGAGATTGTCAGTGGCAGTTTAAAAAGGGCAGCTGAGATTTAAAGGCAATCATCAATTAAAAAGACAGAAACAAGGAAGCAATACTAGCGTTCAATGACCACGCGGTAAACCACTGATTCCTGGCGACCACCCACTGTTATTAAAGACAAGATGCAGGCCTCAGGCTCTTGGTAAGAACAAAATCATCACGCTACCCAACACATTCCTTGTTGTCAGGGTGGTTCGAGTCACGTCTACCGATGGCGTGGCCGAGAGAGGACTCGACCTCCAGTGCGCTGGTATGAGCATGTCAAGAAAACAAACATGCGTTCTAGCTATGCTCGACCCACTATTATTGAAAAATCTGCAGACAACTTAAGACCCGATCGCCAGGCACTCGAGCTATGGTTGTGGTCTGAAGGTGGCAATTAGCAGAGCGTTTTATCCGGGGAAGGATCGACTTCCAAAAAAAAAATCAACGCAGACAGAGATATCTGGACAGTGGACACCATTAGGTAAGAAGCGCAGGTGAAGGCAAACCTCAAACCCCACCAATGCATAGCATAAGATCACAATAGCAAAGTCCAACAATGGAAAGGCCCATTATTTTTATCAACAAACAATGGCAAGGCCCAATAGGAATCACAGGGTATGGTTGCCCGTACAGTTTAGACTATAGTGGTAAATTGGTAATGTCGTTTTTTTTTTTTTGCATTGTCACTGCCAACTGGAGTATGGTGTCTGGACTTAGAACTGTTCGTCGCCAGCACTAAGCCATAGCCCGAGGGTTGGACTTAGAACTCGCACGCTGTAACAAAAACTCGAGGGTATGGAGGATTAGACTTAGAACCCGAGGGTATGGAGGGTTTTGACGTTCGTAGCAGAGAATGGAGGTGAGCCGAGAGTGTGAACCTGGAAGTACTGAACGAGAACAAACAAATGCGTGGGCAACGGATCAGGAATAGGCAGCTAGGGTTTAAAGAAGGTATTTCAATATAATATGATGCATTTGCCCTGGAACACGCACTGGAACCTAACCCCAAAACGCAGAATGTAATTACACCACAGAGAATAAAAACGCCCTGGCAGAAGCATATATACCAACAGAAGTAAAAACACAGAGAAATATTTATTTTACAACCAGCGCGGGGATATACGACCCAAAGCAGAAACGTTTAACCATTAAATCGTTGAAAAACCCCCAACCAAAACACAGAGAGACTCTGACTTATCTACGCAGAGAGATTATTTCTTTCCATCTACGATCTAATCTAAACAACAGAGGTAATCTATAATTCTCACCCCTTACACAATGAAATTTGTCTAAGTATGAAAACCCAATATTTCAACTAGCTACCAAACATAAATCTTTCATTTGTCTATCATTCAACCAGAAAGCATACCTTTGCCTGAATGCTTGCTCCGGGTAACTTTCGTCGTTCGTGCCGCGTCCCGCTCTCCGTGCTGCTCCCGCTCGCCGACCGTAGAGGACTCACCGGTACCTCCCAGCCAAACGCTAGGGGTACTCTGCTTCCCCCTTAGCCCCCCGAGCCGCAAAGGGGCCACACACAATCCAGACAGTAGCCTAGCTTCCCAGCTCTCCTCTAAGGCTGAGCTACCACTCAAGTCAGCTGAGAAAATCCCCAACTCCTACAAGCAATCAGTCTAGTTTTCCATTTTGGCAGCATAACAATACCCCATAGTAGATCCCCTTCTTTTCCCCCATCTTCTTTCTTTTATCCTCTTTTTTGACCTAATCCCATTAGGTTTTCCTCAAAAACCCTAAATCCCCTTTCTTTTAAGTTTTTTCCCCCCTTTTATTTATTTATTTATTTCTTTTTATTTCTTTTTTTGAAAACTCAAAAGGTAAATGCGCCTAAGCATCTTTTCATATTATTATTATTATTATTATTTTTTAAATTCATAATAAATATATATTTTCTTTTAAACTCCCTTTAGTTAACTAATTAATTTCTTCTTTTCAAATTTACAACCACCTAAATGAATTAATTTCTTAAATCTCTTTATTTTACCCTACACACCTTATGAAGGCTCACATTAGCTTAAGTGGGTTTTTTTTTGTTTAATTTTATTATTAGCACCTGTATTGTTGATGCTAGCTAGTAGGAATGCAATTTCTAATGTTATTTGAATGGCAGAGCTATTGTGAGCTGGAATATAATGGCATTGTTATTAGGAGATGGTTAAGTTTTGATTATTAAGTTAGGGCGAAGTAGCAATACCTTCACTAAAAGATAAATTATCAAGCTTATTACTGGGAATGAGGAAAGGACTTATGTACGCAATTAAGGACGGAATTACTTTATGAATTCAATTAACGGAGGAATTGTTTTATGTATTTAATTAAGGAAGGAAACTCCTTGGATTAGGTGGAGGTTACAAATCATAGGGGGAATGAATATTTAATGTATAGTCTTGAATTATGTTTTTTTTTTGGCAAAGGGCTCAAATTCTAAACTGGCGACGCCTGGTTAGGGGAATGTTTAAGGATTTATTCAGGTGTTGATGACTTAGGGCTATTTAGGCTGACTCCTTCATCCACATTATTGCGACGTGCCCTTCAGGACGCACCATGTGCTCCAAGGGTGTCACTCGCCTCTTCAATTTCTTTTGTGCGACGTGCCCTTCAGGATGCACCACATCCTCCAAGGGTGCCACTCGCCAAATGCGCTCATTTGGTGCGAAGTGACCTCCCGAACGCACCACGTGCTCCAAGGGTGACAATCGCCAACTGGGCTGATTGGTAGACATCTATAACCCCTGGAGTCAGTAATCCTCCAGGTGAACTTGTGGGAGACTAAGGGTTCTAAGGAATAAGGCCCCCTCCTTATTACGCGCCCCTTAGAATCATCATGAGCAACTTTCACAGTCTTCCCTCATGGCATCGTGGATCCTCTCGAACTAGGTAATCGTTAACCTATAGTTCAAGCCACGGCGGGAGTGCTAGTAGGCGGTGGCAGGGCTGCTGTCCACCCCTCTCCCTCAACCTCTCTGCAAATCGTGTGTGGCCCCTTTACTCCATATGTGAGTCTGGTCGGAAAGCTATCGTCAGCCTGCATCATCAACAATCATGTCAGAAATGTCAACATCAAATCATCAAATCAATGAACCATCATAGTATACATATCAACCCAAAAGCACACTCCCTGACTCAGTCCGGAGTCCCAGGGGGTTCTACCGATGCCTCTGCATCCTCAAGGTCAAAAACCCTGCACACTCAATAAAACTTAGTCAATATCACTTGTCTACATCGAATAGTAACACGTCATGTCATCTTTCAATCACATCATAATCAAGTATAAATTGTCTAACATCATAAAAGTCCAGATCACTTGCGAGCAAGTGTCCTCCAATAATAAGTTTTCTCAGTGCGCCAGAGCGGGATGTTACATACACCCTCTCTTGGTCTAAACTTCATCTCGAAGTTTCTCAGTATAAATGCAGAAATGACGTATCACAGTATCATAAGTCTATCTATCAAAAAAAAATGGAAACTGCTGACACATATCATATGCGTCCTCCCAGGTCGCCGAGTGCGGACTATAACTGTCCCACTGGACCTTGACCTGATCTACCATTCGACGTCGTAACTCTCGAACGTGATGATCTAAGATGCGGACTGGCTCAGCCATGAGTGATCCCTCGTCTGATACCTTCAAGGAACTCAGGTCAATCACATGTGTAGGATCACTAATATACTGTCTCAAAAAAGATACATGAAAAACATCGTGCATACGCCTCAAAGAATCAGGCAAGGCTAGTCGATAGGCCACAGGCCCCTTTCTCTCCACAATCTCGAAAGGTCCCACGAGCCTAGGAGAGAGTTTAGCTCCCTTTCCAAAATTGATCGAACTCTTATGCGGTTTAACCCGCAAGAAGACTCAATCGCCGACCTCGTAACTACGGTCGACTCGGTGCGCATCGACATAACTCTTCTGTCGATCCTGTGCTTCTTTAATCCTTTGTCTTATGGTTTGTGTCTGCACTTCCATTTCTTGGATCGCTTCTGGTCCCACCAGGACCCTATCCTCAAGACAATCCCAATATCAAGGGTGTCCGACACGGTTGCCCATAAAGAAACTCAAAAGGCGCCATCTTAATGGTGCTCTGGTACCTGTTGTTATAAGCGGACTCTACTAGAGGCAAGAATTCCTCCCAACTTTTTTGTTGGTCCATCATGTACATTCGCAACATGTCTACCAAGGTTTGGTTCATTCTTTCGGTCTGTCCATCAGTCTCTGGGTGATACGCAGTACTAAAGTTAAGTTGAGTTCCCAAGGCCTCTTGGAAAATCGTCCAAAATCGTCCAGTAAACACCGATCCTCGATCGGATATAATCTTTTTAGGCACGCCATGCAGCCTCACAATATCACTGATGAAAACTCTCGCTATGTCAGGTGCCTGATACGTCATACGCACCAGAATAAAGTGAGCACTCTTCGTCAGAGTGTCTACTACTACAAAAATCGAGTCATGTCGCCTTGCCGTCAATGGCAATCCAACAATGAAATCCATCGAAATAACTTCCCATTTCGATTCCAGCATGGCATGTGGTTGAAGTAAACCTGTCGGGTGTCTATGTTCAGCCTTTACCTACTGACACTCTAGACATCTAGCCACAAAGTTGACTATGTCGGCCTTCATTCCTTTCCAAAAGAATAAGGGTTTAAGGTCTACCCTCATCTTCGTGACTCCCGGGTGAGCCATGTAAATGGCTCTATGAGCCTTGCTCAGGATCAACATCCTCAACTCGTCATTTGGCGATACGTAAATCCAACCTCTAAACCTCAGTAAACCATCGCTATCAAATGAATATCCCTCATATCGTGGTACCATCATCGTGTTTTGTCTGATAAAGTCCTTGACTTCTGTGTACCAGTCATCATCGCGCTGTAAAGTGAGAATATTCTCACGTAGATTTGTCTGAAGAGGTAACACCGAAAAGATTCATGGCCTCCGACTCAAGGCATCAGCCACTCAGTTTACTGTTCCCTTTATGTAAGTAATCTCGAAGTCGCACTCGCTAAGCAATTCTGACCAACGCCGTTATCACGCGTTCAGGTCGCTTTGCGTAAAAAAGTGTTGCAGTCCACAATGATCAGTCCTTAGTTTAAATTTTCGTCCAACAAGGTAGTGTTTCCAAACCTTCAAGGCATATACGATGGCTAATAACTCCAAATCATGCGTCGCGTAGTTTTCCTCATGTCTTCTCAGTTTCCTCGAAATGTAAGCAATCACACGTCCGTCTTGCATCAAGACTCCGCCTAAACCTTCCTTGGATGCGTTAGTGCATACCAAGAAGTCTGCATCCATGTCAGGGACCTTTAGTATCGACGTGGTTGTCAACAACTCTTTAAGCCTCCGAAATGCTTCCACGCATTTCTTGGCCCACACAAACTTCTTGTTTTTCTTCTGCAATTCCGTGATCGGATTTGCTATTTTCGAAAATCCCTCGACAGTATCCTGCTAAACCCATAAAAATACGCACTTCTATGACATTCGTCGGCGTAGGACATTCCATAATAGCCTCAACCTTGGCTGGATCCACTACGATACCGTCGCCGAAGATGACATGCCCTAAGTAGTGAATCCTCGATTGGTAAAAATAACATTTGGACAACTTCCCATACAATTTGTGTTCTCGTAAACATTGTAGTACCAAGCGCTAGTGCTCGTCATGCTCCTCCGTCGTCCAAGAGTAGATCAAAATATCATCGATGAATACTTGGATGAACTTGTCCAAGTACTTGCGGAACACCTTGTTCATCAAACTCATGAATACCCCCGGGGCGTTTGTCAGTCCAAAAGGCAAAACAATAAACTCGTAATGTCCATATATTGTCTTAAAGGCGGTCTTAGGGATGCCATCCTCCTTGATTCGTAACTGGTGATACCCATATCGCAAATCGATCTTGGAGAACATCGTCGCACCCTTCATTTGATCGAACAGATCATCAATTCTTGGTAAGAGATACTGATTCTTGATCGTAGCCTTGTTCAGTTGACGGTAGTCAATGCAAAGCCTCCATGATCCATCCTTCTTTCGTATAAAAATAACTAGTGCACCCCACGGTGACACACTGGGGCATATCATCCCCAGGTCCAACGACTCCTTCAACTGCATTTTCAACTCTTGCAACTCCGGGGTCGACATCCGATAAGGCATTATTGCTATCGGTTCGATCCCCGGTTTTAGGTCGATGGTAAACTCCAGTTCCCTTTCCGACAGCATCCCAGGCAACTCCTCTAGAAATACGTCCGCAAACTCCTTCATCACCGGAAGGTGTTCTAGACCTTCCGCTACTCCCTTCTCGTTTAGCGCGAGGATCGCATAGAGCTTGCACCCCTTGCGCATACTCTTCTGTAATTTGTAAGGAAGAGACAAACCTCAGGGAAACTCCCTGGTTCCATCCTACAATCACACGTCTCTGTCCTTCGTCATCAACCAAGCTCAACTGTTCTTCTTACAGTTGAGTATCGCCTCATGCGGTTCCAATCAGTCCATACTGATCACGATGTCATAAGATCCTCCTCAGCTATGAGGGCCCTTTGGACAGCATCGTGCAAGGTTTGAGGCATCAAGATTCTAAATTTTGCACGCAGGCTGCCGTTAAGGCCCAACACGAACCGGTTGACCTTGAGCTTCTCTGTGTTAAGGTGCGGAGCATACCGGAGCAACTCCATAAAATGTGCCTCGTACTCGGGCATCGTACGAACTCCCTGTCGTAATGCGTTGAACTCATTGAGCTGACGATCAATGAATTCCTCTGAAAGGTACCTCTCTCGACACCGTTCCTCGAACAGTTCCCATGAAAAGTCTTCCACGACCATGTTCAGCTGTGGCAGGAGCATCTTCCACCATAGAAGAGCGCTCCCCTTCAGTTGAAAGACCGCCATGCAGACCTTCATGTTGGAGGTATAATCGCGAAGTGAGAAGCACATCGCCATGTTCTCCAACCATGCCTCGACGGCTACGTCATCCGGGGCACCGAAGAACTCGGGATATTTTACCTTCTCGAGTTCACGGTGAATGCTACCCGTAACAGCCGGTGTGCGCGGTGGAACCTCAGGGGTGCCGACGCCCTGGCCACGTCTCGGTCCAATCTGTTGATCAATGCCTCGGACATGCGCTGAAAATATCTCATCATCTCAACAACAACGCCAACTTCTATATGCTCCTATCCGAGAACCTACTCGCCTCCCTGGGGGGTTAGACCCCTCAGGCATGGCTGCTATTGGAGGCGTCGCGCCTCCTCCCTTAGCACCCCATCGTCTGCCTCCGTGACATCCTCTAACCATGATTACTGTGCACACACCCAATCAACTCGATCAACAATAGTATAATAAAATAAACTCAAGTCAACAAAAACCGTAGTGAATCCCAAGTCGCGTGTCGAACCGGCTCTGATACCATATGTAACATACCTCCTCGTTACGACAACAACACTGATAACAGGTGCAATTTTTTTTGTGTGTGTTTAAGGTGTGTGTGTGTGCATGTAGAAGTAACAAATACCCTTGACTCTACGTTGCCTCCCGACAACCATCAAGACGCAACCACGATGTTCATCATGATGAAGACTGAAGGCACACAATGAGTAACTGCAAGCAATAAACGACCAAAGACACAAGGCGCACAAAGCAAGCATTTAACGACACACTAGGTTAGGCACAGTACGAACACAGAGGGAAGAATCCATAGTAGTAGATCTTACTATTTCTGCATAGGAAAGCAGGGCATTTAATCTTAGTTCTCTGCTCCGAAGAGAGAGAAGGTCAGATAATCTCCTGGACGACTGCTCAGGCAGAAACTAGTAAACTCCGTCAGGTGTGTCGCAAGAGTGGAAACCCTACCTTTAAAGGGCTCGAGACTCTTGATACGGCACTGGACTCCTTACACAGAAAATACGCACGGACCTAGGCTTAGATACTAGGCTACAAAGAGGTGTCCACTTCCCGCCCAACACAAGCATACCATGCAATGCGGGAGAACCAAGCACTACAAAATCAAGGGCAACCACGACCCTGACGGAAGACGTAAGTTAGAAGGACTTCGACATCGACCAACCCTAGAGAGGCTTATTGACTTCAATTACAACCATTTACTCCATTGGACTTCTATTAGACGATGGGATACCACTCGGCCTTAAAATTGTACCATTAGCTAACTGCAATCCCCGCTTAATGAATCGTAATAACTTACCTTACTAACTTTCAAGGACATTACATGATATGTTTATCAATAACCATTACCATAACATGCTAATCATGTACTACATTACATTTACCTCACTTACCTTGCAATAAGATAACATCCACATGACCTCTTATAAGGTAGTATCCATAATAACCCATCATGGCATCACAATTACACTTTTTATGATATCAATTACGAGAACATTCCCATATTCCTACCCATATCATCACTATACATTAAATTTCCATCACACTTTATACTACCCAACTAAGTATAAGGATGACCCCTTGCACCTTATAATTGATCTACAATAATTACCTTAACTACTTCCTAAAATGATTAACATCRGTACTCAACCATACCCCTAACCTTATCAATACCATAAGCCTACATTAACAATACTTCACATTGATATTCATCATTAATAACGTTCACCATACATGACCAAAAGTTATATTTATTCTTGATATAATTATGTAATGAATCGTTCCGCAAATGGAAATCAATTAATAGTCATAAATTAAATTACCCTAATCATAATCATAACATCACCTTCCCTACTACAATAGAGTTTCTATTAAATAACAAGAATTTATTTTTATATTACTATAACTTTTGTATGATATTAATATTCAACTAACTAACAATAACATTCCTATTAAATAACAAGAATTTACTTTTCTCTTACAGTAACTTTTATATTATACTAATGACAAATCAATGGAACTAACAAGGACTACAAATTATCCTTATCGTTACTTTTACATAGATTACCAATACAATTAAAATAACCAGATTATCCTTATCGTTACTTTTACACTGATTACCAATACAATTAAATAACCTGATTATCCTTATCGTTACTTTTACAATGATTACCAATACAATTAAAATAACCCAATCATCCTTATCGTTACCTTTACATTGATTACCAATACAATTAAAATAACAGGTCCCTACCCTTGCGTAAAGTGAAAACAATATTCAATCACCCGACAACGTGCCTCAATAACACTATAAAGTATTCAATCACCCGTAAAGTAAAGATAAACACGAGGATATAATTTTTTTTAGACTGAGTCGGTGAATCAGAAAATGGCATATAAATTTTGTTCTTAAACTTTGACGAGATGGGTTGAGTAGACGCACCGGATAGTTGTGTTTACCGGTAAAATTTCGTAGCATAAATGTTTTATAAAATGATTTGTTTGTTATATATATTTTTTGGATCTTTGTTGAAAATAGTTGGAAATTGTTAAATTTAAAGGATTATTTTGTATAACTTGAATGTCTTAAAATTAATTATATTTTTTTTTATAATTCGAATACTACAGAAACAATATGCGTATCCATTTCTATATTCATAAAGGAATTTTAAATAAATAAAAAATAATTTCATACAAATTTGTCAACCAATTCCAATAAAAACATCGTTCACTGAAAAAAATAAAATAAAATAAAACACAGTACATTGAAGAAAAATCACTGATGAGATTGTCAGTGGCAGTTTAAAAAGGGTGGCTAAGATTTAAAGGCAATCATCAATTAAAAAGACAGAAACGAGGAAACAATACTAGCGTTCAATGACCACGCGGTAAACCACCGATTCCTGGCGACCACCCACCGTTATTAAAGACAAGACGCATACCTCAGGCTCTCGGTAAGCACAAAATCATCATGCTACCCAACACATTCCTTGCTGTTAGGGTGGTTCGAGTCACATCTACCGATGGCATGGCCGAGAGAGGATTCGACCTCCAGTGCACTGGTATGATCATGTCAAGAAAACAAACAGGTGTTCTAGCTGTGCTCGGCCCACTATTATTGAAAACTATGCAGACAACTTAAGACCCGATCACCAGGCACTCGAGCTATGGTTGTGGTCTGAAGGTGGAAATTAGCAGAGCGTTTTATCCGGGGAAGGATCGACTTCCAAAAAAAAAATCAACGCAGACAGAGATATCTAGACAATGGACACCGTTAGGTAAGAAGCCCAGGTGAAGGAAAACCTCAAACCCCACCAATGCATAGCATGAGATCACAAAAGAAAAGTCCAACAATGGCAAGGTCCATTATTTGTAGTAACAAACAATGGCAAGGCCCAACAGGAATCACAGGGTATGGTTGCCCGTACAGTTTAGACTATAGTGGTAAATTGGTAATGTCATTTTTTTTTTTTTGCATTGTCACTGCCAACTGGAGTATGGAGTCTGGACTTAGAACTGTCCGTCGCCAGCACTAAACCATAGCCCGAGGGTTAGACTTAGAACTCGCACGCTGTAACAGAAACTCGAGGGTATGGAGGATTAGACTTAGAACCCGAGGGTATGGAGGGTTTTGACGTTCGTAGCAGAGAATAGAGGTGAGCCGAGAGTGTGAACCTGGAAGTACTGAACGAGAACGAACAAATGCGTGGGCAACGGATCAGGAATAGGCAGCTAGGGTTTAAAGAAGGTATTTCAATATAATATGATGCATTTGCCCTGGAACACGCATTGGAACCTAACCCCCAAATGAAGAATGTAATTACACCATAGAGAGTAAAAACGCTCCGGCAGAAGCATATACACCAACATAAGTAAAAACGCAGAGAAATATTTCTTTTACAACCAGCGCGGGGATATACGACCCAAAGCAGAAACGTTTAACCATTAAATCTCTGAAAAACCCCCAACCAAAATGCAGAGAGACTCTGACTTATCTACGCAGAGATATTATTCCTTTCCATCTATGATCTAATCTAAACAGTAGAGGTAATCTATAATTCTCACCCCTTACACAATGAAATTTGTGTAAGTATGAAAACCCAATATTTCAACCAGATACCAAACATAAATCTTTCATTTGTCTATCATTCAACCAGAAAGTGTACCTTTTCCTGAATGCTTGCTCCTGGTAACATTCATCGTTCGTGCCGCGTCCCGCTCTCCGTGCTGCTCCCTCTCGCCGACCGTAGAGGACTCACCGGTACCTCCCAGCCAAATGCTAGGGGTACTCTTCTTCCCCCTTAGACCCCCGAGCCGTAAAGGGGCCACACACAATCCAGACAGTAGCCTAGCTTCCCATCTCGCCTCCAAGGCTGAGCTACCACGCAAGTCAGCTGAGAAAATCCCCAACTCCTACAAGCAATCAATCCATTTTTTCATTTTGGCAGCATAACAATACCCCATAGTAGATCCCCTTCTTTTCCCCCATCTTCTTCCTTTTATCCTCTTTTTTGACCTAATCCCATTAGGTTTTCCTCAAAAACCGTAAATCCCCTTTCTTTTAAGTTTTTCCCTCCTTTTATTTATTTATTTATTTCTTTTTATTTATTT
>JZKD02S2035013.1:0-11284 GCA_000966675.3 Picea glauca | reverse complement strand
CACCTCTCCCTCAATCTCTCTGGAACTCGTGTGTGGCCCCTTTACTCCATATGTGAGTCTGGTCAGCAAGATATCGTCAGCCTGCATCATCAACCATCATGTCAGATCATGTCAACAACATATCATAAAATCAATAGCATCAAATCAAAACAATATCATTGTAAATGAAACAACCCAAACAACCCACTCCCTGACTCAATCTGGAGTCCAAGGGAGTTCCACCGATGCCTCTGCATCCTCAGGGTCCGAAACTCTGCACACTCAATGAAACTGAGTCAGCAGCACCTGTCTACATCAAGGTAGTAAAAACATCATGTCATATAACTTAACACATCATAATGAAGGAAAAAGTTTTATCATCACAAAAATCCAAATCACTTGCGAGCAAGTGTCCTCAAAGAATAAGTTTGGTAAGTGCGCCAGAGTGGGATGTTACAGACTTGTCTCAATTCTCATTGGGAGAGTTTAAAGAGGGTGGGAGTTCATAGGTATCATTGCATGTTGAAAACAAATTTAGTTGTATATTAAAATTGTAAATTGTCATTTAAATTATTAATTTAAAAGAAGGATTTTTTAAACAACATTTAATTTATTGAATCATAGGTTGGCACATCATAGGCATTACATGTTTTAAAAATTAAAACTACAATTTAATGTGTTAAAATCATTTAAGTTTAATTTTCAAATTTTCAAATTTGAAATGTGTTATATAGGGAAATCTGGAGAAGAGAGTACCTGAGAGTGTGCTTGAACAAAATGTGGAGAATAGAGTGCGGGATATTTAGATTGAGGAGGAAGCATCCTTACCTGGGAGTGATGCATTTATTCATGATGATTCATAAATGTATGTTCATTACACATTAGTGAGTTTTAATTTTCTTTTATTTTGGGCTTTTATATAAAAATGTTCAAGATTATTTTTGTTGAATAAACTTATATTTTTTACTTTTTTCAAATTTTTGTTTTTTCAAATTTTTAGTTTAACCTTTCCTATTCATAGGGTTACTAAAATAGTGTCCATATAACTTTTCAATGCTTTGATCAATTATTTTGAAATATATAGAACCCCTATATAAGCTTATCATTGTTTTAAATGGTACATTCAATTTTATTTATGTTTAGATCATGATGAAGACCTAATTTTGAAATTGAACATTTGATTATTTGAGAATAGACTCTATCCCACATTAGAAAAGGGGAAGTTTCTAAATTTTCTTTTATTTCATTCCTTGCATTTTTGTCCAAGAATGGCGTAGTATGGAAATTTGTGTTTTCTTCATACAACAAAGTGAATTCCTTCTTGCCAGGGTATTGTCAAACTCTTAACTAAATTGGTTACTAACCACAAAAACTAACATTCAAGTAGATTTACAAATAATCTATGTACATGCATGATCTCACTTATGTTTAGATTATGATGAAGACATATTTCAAAGATCATTTGATTATATGTAATATTAACACGTCCCAAAGATCAAACATTTAAATGGTTTTTGAAGAATGACTTAATATATGTGAAGATTTATGTTTTCTTCATGTACATGAAAGATTATATGAGAACATCTATTCCACCGCAAAAAGAGGAGATACATATTTTCTGGAAGAATGGTTTTTAAAATGAAGATTTGTGAACTTTCATAGATATAAGTAATTTCTTGGAAGAATGGCTTAATATGGAGATTTATGAATCCTTTAATTTGAAAGGACATTTGAGGGAATTTGATTATATGAGAACATCTATTCCACTGCAGAAGAGGAGATAAGTATTTTACTGCTGATGAAATAAGTATTTTACTGCTGAGTAAATAAGATCACCTGGCATGAGAATTTCACCTGAAGGATTTGAGGCTTTATCCACAAGGAGATAAGTATTTTATTGGAAGAATGACTTAATATGGATATTTGTGAACTTTCTGCACACACAACAATATTTATTTTCAGAGTATTATCTAACTCTAGACACAAAAATTGGTTACCAAGATCACACTTTTTCTCTTTAATTTTTTTTAATATTTTAGATAAGATTTTACAAATTGTTTAAATCATGTATGTTTAATGTGGAGAGTAACTATTTTTGTGATGGAAGTTTGGTTTAAAAAAAAGTGCCAAAAAAGTGTAATAAAAAGAGAGGGATAATCTTAAGTCTATTTAACTCTGGTTGGGTATGTTATTATTTCTTATTGTTTATTTAATATTTAGTTAAAGTATATATGCTAATATGTGTTGTTTTTTATTTTTTTTATTACTATTTTTATTGTTACAGATGTTTACATTATATTTGGTGGAAAATATGTTTACATTATATTTGGTGGAAAGGAGTATGTTGAAGGATGGGACTTAACTCTTTTGGTATGTATGTCAATTTTTCTTTAATCACAACTTGTTTTATTTATCTAAAATGTTACATGTGTACATTTTATTTTAAATTTGTACATTTATTTTATTGTAAATTTTAAAATTTTGAATTCTATTTTCTTTTGCAGGTATGAAGTGATCTATTTTAAAGCGATGGCTTAGAGTCCAAAATTTTGGAGTTAAATGTCCTAGTTTTTGTTATCATCCTAACATGGATGTGGAACCTATGTATTTGACGGTGTAACTATTCAAACTTTCATTATATATATATTTGACAATCAAAATATCAATTTATTGTCTCATATTTGATTTCTCTTATATTTGATTTCTCTTATATTGTTTATGATGGTGGAATATATTGTTTATTGTTTCATATTTGATTTCTCTTATATTGTTTATGATGGTGAAACTTATATTGTTTATTGTTTCATATTTGATTTATCTCATATTTTTTATAATGGTGAAATATATTGTTTATTCATTAATAAATAGTTAATAGCTTATAATTTGAATTTTTATGATGGTGAAAGGATAATTTATGTTTTATGGTGAAATGATTTTTTATTTTTTATGGGAAACTTCTCGATGCCAAGGAAAAGGGTAAAATCCAAGAGAGGGGCTGCGTGGTATATCTCGCAGGGGCGAGGATGAAAAAAAACTCCAAACTTTCCTCCCCCTACAACTCATTCCTCCACCCTGGATCTCCCTCCTCTGTCCTCCCCATGGGATTTAAAAGTGGAGTGGTTTGATAGCATGGTTAATTCACTTGGCTTCGCACCTGAGCTCATCCCGAAAGAGCCATCCATACACCAACCTCCCTCCTGCCTGCCTTCTCTGTTTGCTCTCCCTAGCCCGACTACCCCCCTCACTTATTCCACCTCTCCTCACACTTCTTCCGTAGTTCCACCACCACCTTCACCTCCTCTTCCACCTCTACTTTCTCCTCGGCCACAACCTTCATGTGCTCGGTGCGATGGATTTACGAAGCTGCAAAATTCTTTGGACAACATCCAAAACTCAGTCTTCAAATTCAGGCGCGACATGAAGGAGCTGTTGATTAGAGACAAACTTCATGAGCATCGCGAGGAGTGATTGGAGACTCTCATCTACACTCTCCTTCACACCACTCTGGACACATGTAATTCATCCCCATACATTGCACATAATCCTTAGAGGTAACAAAATCCAGGCCCAAGATCCATATGAAAACAACATTCACATGTTTTCTTTGTTTTTTTATTCTTTAGATGGATTACTTCTCTTGGATCTAGCCCTGTGAGGCACCTTAGTTTCTATTCTTAGAACAAAAATATGTCACAGGACTTTTTTTTCTCCTTTTTCTGCAATTGTGAATTGTTTGGACAAGTGGTAGCATTGGTTTCCCATTTGGGTGATGCAGCCACTATCTCATTGTTTACCCTGACAGATGTAATTTTTTGATACCAGAAGGCTTTAATACATCTTTCTAAATTACAACCAAAAAAAAGAAAAAAAAGAAAAAGAAAAACAATTTTTATGATTTTATAATTTCAATTTTATGATTGGTGAAAGGATACGATTTTACTGAAAGCCACCTATTTTGGTTTCCCTTTTGTGGCAGAACAAGTGGCTAATAGGTGGCAGTGTGTAGACATAAACAATTATTAATATAAGGATCCTACTTTATTTACAAAAAAGAGAGGTTAATTTATGTTTTACGATACCGTGTTGAAATTAAAAATGTTTTATTTCATTTTATTTACAAACATTATTGTATAAACATCATTGTACTATGTGAAGTAGAGCTGATTGTGTAGTGATGGGAGATATGGGTAGTTATCAAATTATAGTTTCTAACTTATAAAATTTAAATTTTGTTTGATTTGTACTATGTGAAGTAGAGTTGATTTTGTATACAGTGGAGTTGATTCTATAGTGATGGGAGATCTGGGTAGTTATCAAATTATAGTTTCTAACTTATAATTTAAATTTTGTTTGATTTGGAAATATGGTTGAAAATAGTCAAACAAGTCATCAAATTTAATAGTTTCTTATGAAATTTCACAATGAAATGACAGTCCAACACTAAATTGGTTATGTTAGTCTTTGTTTTTTTTTAGCTTTCAATATATTTATTCAAGAAAATTTGAAATAAAAATGTGTAATTTTTAATAAAAATTGAAATAAAAACATGATTTAGAATGTAAAATTAAAATATACTTTAATATAAAAAAGCGATTTTCTTAAAATTTATATTGATATAAAATTTTTATGTATCGAAAATGGTAGAAAATGGTTGATCTAGAAATTATCAACCCTATGCACATTGGAAGTATTCACTAATGCCATTAATATGACACCTACCATTAATGGAAGTATTCACTATACCATTAATGAAAGTATTCACTATGACAGTCCAACACTAAATTGATTATGTTAGTCGTTGGATTTTTTTCGGGCTTTCAATATATTTATTCAAGAAAATGTGAAATAAAAATATGTACTTTGAAATAAAAACATGATTTAGAACCTATTTTAATATGTAAAATTAAAATATACTTTAATATAAGTAAGGGATTTTCATTAAAATTTATATTGATATAAATTGTTTATGTATCGAAAAAGGGTAGAAAATGGTTGATGGAAATTATCAATCCTGTGCACATTGGAAGTATTCACTAATCCCATTAATATGAAACCTGCCATTAATTCAATTAAAATTATGAAAATCTAAATGCAGCAAACCAAGCCTTAGTAAATGACCTCTTATTTTTTATTTTTGTTATCGGGCCACAAAATCAAATTCGTTTTCAACTTAAGATTTTTTCAATCAAACTCAATGAAAACTATGTTTAATGTGTAGAATATAAGTAGTGTTACATGTTCATCATACACATTTTTCAAGTAGCTCATAATTTCAATTTTGTTTTCAATTTGCTTCAAGATATTGAAATCTAAATGCATAAATTTAAGAATTTAATATAATATCAACACTTTTGGAATCAAAATTCACAATTTCATAATTAAAATTGATACTTTTTAAGATGTCTTTAAATTTTTTAATTAGGATGTTAATGATATGTATTACCTTGAATTATTTAATTAGGATGTTAATCATGCAATTTAAGATGTATTTAGTTTTTCTAAGCCATCAATAGTCCCTTATAATGACATGGAGATGGGTCCTAGTTTTGATATGAAGTTATCATCTTCATATGAAAAAGCATTGAACAATCATTTCAAATATTGAACGAAAATCCTATATGTAGTAAATTGGTTACATGCATTAAAGGATTTGTGTATATGATCTGGATAATTTATAGGATTAAAGTATAATATAATCATCCAAAGTATAGGTCAATTTAGGTTCCCTAGATAAAATCTATAGGTTCTTCCATGAAATTGTAAATAAGGCTTGGTAAAATTTATAATTCATCAAAAATATAAGTTTTCTTAATTGAATGGACCATGAAAGTAAACTAAACTGGAAATGATTCTAGAATCCTAGATATTCATAAATACACATACTTTCAATGCAAAATATAAAATTCTGGAATGTACATGTCACTTGTTTAAATAAATTGTAATGGTATTCCATCTTCAATTATTCATTCATGATTGGCTTTGGACATTTTCCATTTTCTAACTTTTGTTTTTTTTCTTGATTGAAATTCTATTAACTTTGTGTGTGCTGCACATACCAAATGACTATATTGATAACTTATGACATCTAACTAGTAGTCTTGAAAGTGAACACAAGTATCGTTTTGATGGGTTTCTTGAAAAAAATATCCTTTCAATATGATGGATCCTCTTTCATATATAAAACTGTTATAATCAAAATCTTCTAATAACCTCATCTTTTGTTCTGTGCATCACAGAAAATAATATTTCATGTTTTCAGTGTTGTCTATAGGTGCAACCATGACAAACACATCTCCTGCAAATAATTTGATATATTGGACAACAAATAGTTTGTGTCAGATTATCACACAAGTACATCTACAAGTTATTTGAAAAAATTTAAACACAAAAATTACCTTCTCTAACAAGATAAGAAACTCTATCGCAATCAACTGACACTATAGTTTCATTTGATTCCATCTCCTCTGAGCTTGCAAGTGGCATTTTCCCTTTTATATGAAGTTAAATATGTCTCCAAGCTTTAACATATTTTGCATTTTTGTTTTTTCAAATCTCTATGGATTATGTGTCCTCTATTTAAACTGAACAAAAACAAGACTCATTTCTTCTATCAAATGAAAACACATTTTGATAGCCTTTTGTTTTAACTGAATGCATTTTTCGTGTCCCATGTATTGTACCGGATTCATATGGGATTGATATATTTACATATTGGATTTCAACATACCTAAAAAACCTACACAAGACAAGAAATTGTTAATTTGAAATCTCTCAAGAAAATGATTGAATATTGAATATAAATTTGAACACGTGAATAAAAATATCTTGTGTATACGTGTAACATGTATATATAGTCACACATGAACACATCCTTTCAAATATTATTTTCATAGATTAGCGCCATTTTTCACCATTCAACAACTTGATCATTATATTCAAATCGATCGGCATGAGGGTTCATCTGATACCTTCGAAGTGGTCATTTTACACATGCCCCTGCACCATCATGCTCTCCTTTTCCATGACCAGTCTCAAAAAAATTCCAACAATGTGTAATGTTTGATTTTTTATGAAAACAACACAACCAATAGAATGATCGTGAAGATTTGAACTGACCCACACACCCATATGACCATATCCAATGCCGATTGAATCCGATCCCACATTCTTTCAATGAATCATAAAATTTATCAAAACAATGTTGTACATAATGTGTTTCATGTGCTCGATTATCACTTATATAAAATTGATATTCTTTAATAACATGTTGATTGTCATTGGTGCTTTCTATGTTATCAAGACTCCTTTGGGCATGTCTCTATAGAACGTGGAAAAATATAGTGACTTGATCAAAATGATAATATTCACTTTGTATTGTCCCTAGTGGAAACACTTCATGAGATTGTTTGAATTGTAGGTCTTTCCATCGAGCTCTATGTGAATGCTTGGTGTATTTATAAATTTCTTCCTCAAACTTCTTCAAAAAATTTGTCACACATATTTTATCTACTTTCAAATCAATCCTTTTGGAAATAACATTTGAAGAATGTGGAGTCATGCTGTTGATATATTCATATCTCTTCCAATTGACTGTTATATTAGAAAATGATTGATCATTCATATCAATAAGATACTTTGAGTGAAACAAACTTAGATTTCCACAATGATCATATTTCTTTCCACCAACACAATTTTTTTGGTAAAATAATTCATCACCTTCTCTTTCACACATAATTTTAGGTATAAAAGCACGAAATGTGGAAGGAGGAGGTGAACTTGGCCATAAAGTTTTACCAAAATCAAGAAAAATGTTGTAATATAACTCATATTCCACATGATAATGACAACAACAAGTGTCACAGATAGTGATGGGTCTAACAAACCATGGTTTTTGTTGCATAAATGTATTGATTGAAATTTTAAATTCTTTGTGCTCTTCTTTGAACTTATTGAATAATTCTATTTGTGTCATTGACAATATATGTTTTGGATGTTCTTCATATTGTTTTCATGCTATTCTTTGTTGCAAAACATCCCTTGTATGTGGTGAAACATGAGATTCTGTCAACCGACAATTACAGTCCAATTCTTTAACATTTTCTGCAAGTATATCTTTGTAGGGTTGTCTATAAATCACTGTCCAACAAGAAAGTTCATCATTTTCATCTATTTGCAATCAAAATTTTCTATGTTTGTACAATGATTTTCTTGACGTTCCCATCATTTTTTCCACGTGTCATGTCAAATGATATTTTATATTGTTAGTTGAAACAACTGTTGTTTGTATCACTCTACGTGCAACAATGACATCTTCTTTTCAAGATTTTCCAAAAGATTTTAATACACTAGTTATATTGCCAAATACATTCTATTTCATCTTTGTATCTTTTGTCAACTTTTGACTACCCAATAATGATGTAGCTTCTTTTAACTTTCTTGAATTTATTAGACAGAGTAAAATTTGATCTTGTATTGTTACTAATTCATCTTTGAAAAAAGTATTATACATATTCTTAACTTTTGATATCTTATATAATTCTTAGCTTCTTTCTTCCCAAATTTGTCACTATCAACATTTTCTAATATTTCATCATCAATGTTGATGGAGTCTCCTACATATTTCAATTTAAAGTTTATATTAAAAAACAAAACCCAAACATAAATCCACTAAACTATATACAAGTGTTCATCTTGTATTATCTAAATTTATGTACATACCTATAGGTGATTCGTCTTCTTCTTTAGTTTCGGTTTCAACATCTTCATCGACGTTATGAGACAAATCTATTTATGTTTTTTGAAAAACATCAAATCGTAATTACAATCAATTATATTAAACAATATTTTAAATCTTAATTCTATACTTTTAATATAGACAATATGTGCATGCATACCTAGTTGGACTTCTTCTTGTTGAAAATCTATATTTACATTATCATTGTCACAAAAATTAAAAAATAATATCAATAATTTTATGTTCAACAAAGGCTTCACCTTGAAAAAATGCTCAACATTTAGCTTTCAATATATAAATTGTTATTCCAATAAAAACTTGAACAAACATCAATTACCTTGTTCAACAAAAACGAAAAAAGATGATTCGAAACTTTGTTTAAGTGCTCTAGAAAACCATGAAACAAGCGATGAATTGTGTTAAATGTGTTCGGCTGAAAGCGTATTTATATGATTTGGTTTGAAATGAAACGATACGACGTGTATTTTCATTGTTTCCAACCAACGAAATTCTCTCACCCATATTTCGGTCGAAAAAAAGATTTTTCGGCCGAAAATATAGGAAACTGTTTAATTTTAATGGATTTCGTTAGAATTACGTTTTTCGGCCGAAAGAATTTTTTTTTGACCGAAAGATTCTTTCAATCGAAAACTAGCGAATGAGACTGTTTGTAGGAACCATAGAATTTCCTCTATCTTACCTAAACTTTGGAGGTTTTGGACTCCTACAAATACTTAGAATTTGGTTTTGAAAATGACACCAACATTTACAAAATTGAATCTACTTTCAATTCCTATAGTTTGTTTTCATTTTCATTATTTTTATCTAATTTTATTTAATTTTTGAAAAAAATCACAGCATAATATTTTCATTTGACATTATGATTCAGTGAAATGAAATATCTGTATCTCTAAAAATACACAGTGAAAAATTTATAAAAAATTAATCCTTAAACTGTTCTTTTCAAAAGGGTATGTTTAGATTTTACTTTTAAGTAAAAATTAATATAGATACAAGGTGGGGGAAAAATGTGTTTAAAATCTACAACGTTTTCAGCTTGGTCAACTTCAAAAATTTCTGAAAATTATAATATTCATCTGTTAGATTCAAAATTATAGTCATAATAAAATAGAGTCTCTGTAGATTGTTGCATTATATTTCGTTTGTTAAAAACAAAATTTTAATAATAGAAACATTGTTGGGGGAAACAATAACTCATTATCATTCCTTTCATATTTAAGGAACATACTGTTAAACAAATGTCAAATTGACATATCAAACCTCAATAAATTTTTTTTGAAAAATAGTCATTGGAAATCTAACAAAATTCTTCACAAGTTTTGTTTTTACTGTAAAGTGAAATTGTAAATAAAAAAAATACTTTTGTATGCCATAAATTGAAGAACTTGTGAAAATATAGTTTTTTTTCTCATAAAACAAGCAAAATAGACACACATCTTCATGATTTCACCCCTAAGGATTATTTGAAAAGGAAATTTTATGAATCTAAATATAGAAGGCAATGCCGATTTTTTTTTGATAGAGATGCCACAATGACTTATTTTAAAAACCTGAGGTTTTTTATTTTCGATGCTACCTTATCTACTAAAATTGATGATGTCAATGCCTGGTTCATTGATTCTGGTGCTTCAATTCATATGTCATGTAATAGGGATTGGTTTGATACATATCATGAAAACAATAATGGTGCTAATATCTATCTAGGAGATGATAGTTCAAATCAAATCAAAGGTTATGGAGATATATGTGTGATTTTTCATATTGGTCAAGCGAAACAAATTCAAAATGTGATGTATGTTACTAGAATTAAGAAAAAATCAATTTCAGTTTCCACTATTGCAGATTAAGATTTAGAAGTGTTAAATATCGATGTTTTGTGAAAGATATGCAAGATCGCTACAAAGTTGTAGCAACATGAGTGATAATTGGAGGATTGTACAATATTAATGTAACAGGGAAGGGTCATCAAGTATTGGCATCAATATCAATGTCACCAGAAGATTTATGGCATCAAATGTATGATCATCTAAATCATCATGATTTTGTTTTACTTAAGAAGAAAGAAATAATAAAGTGTCTTACAATTCTTAAGTATGAACATGTTGAATGTGATGGATGTGCATTAGGGAAACAACATAGGGAAGTGTAATGTACCCCAAATTTCACAAAATATATATTTTTTTAAAGGGGACAAACTAACATCTATTATGTATGACACCTATTCATGTCACAAGACAAATTATGTCTCAATTCATTAATTAACTCCTTTGTAGGTGTAACATTACCATCACTCATTCTAAAGGCTACATGAGTGCTTAAGTTCGACACCTTGTTTGTCAATAAGCTTCGTTATATATAGGTAACATTATCGTACTAACGAGTTGGTGGCTAGACCTATCGAGGTCCATAGCCTTTCTATGATTATTCCACCCATTATTTAAGTGATACATTATTTATAAATATTTAACGACATAATTAAGGCTTAATAAATAAGCCATACATTATATCTTTAGCACATCTAAATGTTATAACCAATACCTACTATGGAAG
>JZKD02S2034991.1:7710-24027 GCA_000966675.3 Picea glauca | reverse complement strand
TGGACTGGATCATTCACTTGGGTTTCACTTTTCAGATGAAAAGTGGGGCTGATCGATGACAGAACTAGATCAACTACTTTGGTGAGTGGTTCAACTGAGGATGAAACTAGATTGACCACATGATCAACCGGATTGACCGGGGATGGAACCATATTGACCAGTCCATCAACTAAAAGTGGGTTGGGAGAAATCATATGACAACTGATTGGAAGTTGAATATTTTTCAAAAGAGAAGAAGCCTCGTCCATACAAGGACAAAGGTGAGAATAATAATCACCTTCGCATAACATACAAGGAAATTTGACAATTGACTTCTTCTTACGAACCTTAACGCCACTAGTTGACAAGGCATCACCAACATGTACATCAGGGGCTGATGACATGGACGACCACATTTTTAAGACCTTGGGAAGACCAGGCAAATCCCTCAGAAAGTGGTCACCCTTACAAAGACTGCAAGGGAATTTGGGTTTCAAATTCTTCATTTTAATCTTTTTGACCTCATCAACACTCCCAATACTATTAACAGTAGCCGATTTCTTAGATCCAACATCTGATGTAGTTGGAGGCTTGTTGCCTTTCTGGTTCTTCTTCTTCTCTTTCTGTTTCTTCTTCTTCTTATCAATCTGGCTACTTGCTTGAGAGCTTTCACTAGGCGAAGATGGAGAAATGGAAGGAGACCTGATGGGAAAAGAAGGAGAAAGGTTGACATGAGGTTGATGTGTGGGTGGTGTGCCTACACCTAAAGCACCTACATTCAAGATCACCAGAGTGGAAAAAAACCATACCGGTAACCCAATTGTGAGATCTGGAAGGCTCAAAGTAGCGATGTAAGGAGGACAAACGTTTTCGTAAGAAGGAAAAACAAAGGGTTCCCCTAGAAAAGGGGTTCCACCATTGGTCATTTCGGGAACTGACACCATAAAAATAAATATCCAACCTAGATTATGCTAGGGAGAACAAACAACACACGCTAAAAATATAGTAAGCAAGCAAGCAAATAAAGCCTTCTCACAATGAGAACACTAGTTGGTGATGAAATCCAACATCACAGGACCAAAGTAAGAAGGGGATGAGTTAGATCAGGTGGAAAAGTTACGTTGATGACCTACTTAACGGACTTACACCATGGTGCAAGCTCCCACACATAATCGTGGGTATACCCTCCAAGGAGCCCGAGTGAGTCTGGCCAACGTCGATTCTAGGTACCGTGAAGACTTGCCCCTCAACAGTCACCTTGTGTAAAGACCCTAAAGAGATAGGCCACTAAGGTTACCAACTACAATAGTAATTTCTGGGGAAACAATCGATAGTCTAATCCACGTGCAAGGGCAGGGTATCTAGCCCGAAATAAATTTGAAAGGATTCCACTCATTATTATGGGTATACCTTCAAGTGACCCCCATAATACGCGTAATATATACACCAAGACCAACAAAGCAGGGTGAGTAACTCTGCTAGTCTCAATGAGACCTCAGGTTTGACCCTTCTGTGAGAAGGGCTTCCTAGGACAAAATGTAGCAATTGGATTTCACCACTCCCTAACACAAGATCCTATGTTTGTTTGCAACTTTGGAAAGTTATATTTCACACCTACTCCAAATCCCTACAACTCATTTAATGTAGGTTTGCTACTTGAAAATGTAAAAATGTCTAATCAAATTTTAGTTTAGCGCTTGATTTTTAAGGTTGTTGTTACTCAAAAGGAAAATGGCATGGACAATATGGTGTTTTGACCGACTCGAAAGTGATGCAAAGAGATGAATTTGCAATCTTTTCATTTCGATGAAAACTATTCTACGAGAAGGAGAAAACATTCATCATTTCAGATGCATAATGTCCCAAAATGCCAAAAAAAACATGCAATTCCGCTACTTCAAATGCAAGCATTCAAGGAAGACAATAAATTGCGAAGAAAAATCCAAGAAATGATAGGGAGAAAGAGAAACCACTCAAAACTGTCCCAACAAATACACAACTAGAAAAGGAAATTTCACGTTTCTAAAAGAGGTTTCAATCTCCAATCAATTCAAAATAGAGGGACAAGCATAAAAAACCATCAAGAACCAATCCAAACAACTTCACAAACCAACCACGGACTCTGGGTAAATAATACTACAAAACAGGTTGCAAAAGACTGAGCAAAATAAAGCAATTTCAGTCAAAAAAGACAATAGCGCTCCCCTAGAAGGGTGCACAGAGTGTTGAAATGCCCCCCAAAACACTGTAGGGGAGAATTGACACTCTTTTATGGCCTACAAGGGGGCGTTGGTGCTCCCATAAACTCAGAAAAATAGCCAAAAGGTGCAACTGTGAT
Organism: Picea glauca; assembly: GCA_000966675.3. NCBI lineage: Eukaryota > Viridiplantae > Streptophyta > Pinopsida > Pinales > Pinaceae > Picea > Picea glauca. The sequence goes on along the minus strand of JZKD02S2034991.1, from coordinate 21,710 downwards.
TCAGATCTATCCAGTTTGGAGGGGTTACACTCCAGATCTGACCCTGAGACTTCTCCTAATAGCTTGTGGTGGCTCGATCTATCTTTATGGAGAATTTCAGGGTATTTGGAGGCCTCTGTTGGCACAGGGGAAGACCCAGGGTTCAATGCTACAACAAAGCACCCACAAAACCCTAACTACCGACCCTTTTGTCAACACCTGTGAAGTAGATGAAGTCTCACCCAAGGTAGAGGTAGGGGTGGTTGCAAGAATTAGATGTCTGCAACCTTAGCTAGGACACAGATCTGTGATTCTAACCAATTAATAGAGCACTCAACAATTATACTTATCAATATTTAGTTCTTAGTTACAGTGCAGTTAAACCCTAATTACAACACAGTGCAGGATCCAACCAGATCTAGCATCTAACAACACATAGCATGACGAAACAGATCAGGTCTTAACAGATTTAGCACTAAGCATATGCATTTAAGTAAGATATAACATCCATCCATATTATTAAGCACTAAGCATCGACAGATCATTCATCTATACTAAAGCACTAAGCACATTAACATATAAGCACATCAACACATTGCACAAAGCAGAGAAACACATCATATACATGGTTCACCCCTCCCCTAGGGCTACGTCCACCAAATCTTCTTCTCTTCTATTATCTTATGTTAATCAGTTACATGCACAGAGCCTCAAAAACCCTACTCTACATAGAACAGGATATCTGCGCACACCTCGCCAGATCCTCCTTCCCTGAGCTAGGTTACAACACTAAGCCTTCTACAGTCACTTGCACTTAGCTCTGCCAGCTTCACACAGTATGCACAGATCACTTACAATCCTTCGATCACATAGATCAATCACTAGCACTTAGAACATTGGCCTAACATCACATAGATGCCCCTCCTAACATTGCCTAGACATCTATTTATACATTACAAAATAGGCCTATACATGGGTAAACCCATGGGACGACATCCCATACCTTTTACATAATCCCAAACCCCAAAAAGGACCCAAAAAGAGGACGAGATCCCATGGTCTCTGCTTCGCCTTGCGTTCCTCCTTCGACAAGTTTTCAAAGTCTCAAAATAGGTCAAACTTGACCAAGGATCTCCCAAAACTTGGTCAATGGTCAACAGGCCCCCAACACTCACCTGTGATTCGTCCTGAGTCACTCTGATCTAGGTAGTTCTACTTCGAAAGCCTCGAGCTTGGATCGAGCTGCTTCAACTTGTTGTTGTGCCACAACCTCCTATGCAATGAACTCTTGGATGACTACCTCATTCACGGGTCCTTCTATGCGTTGTTCTGTTGCAACAACAATTTGCTCCAACTCTTCTCCTCGGCCTTCGATCTCTGTGAACAGTTGGTCAGCCTCGTTCTATACAAGTTGGAGTCTTTGAGTCACTTCCATGACTTTGATATAAATAGTGTGAACCTGTTGTTGGGCAGTGTGCTTCTCATGGGATCGTTTCATTCTTTCCACAGCTATCAGGGGCTTCAACTGTGCATCTATTGTCTCTGTTTACTGCTTCGTCTCTTGGAGCTGCGACTCTAGTGACTTTAGTTCTGCATTCTTAGTGAGTTGCTCATAATTCTTGGCACTACGGTCACTAATTTTCTTGCATTCCATGGAAAAATATTTTATTCTCTCGATTGTGCTCTGGGCAGTCGCTTCTCTTTGATCTCTGACATCCTATGGAGTGTTGGGCACTGTGCGGAGCTCTGAATCTGTTATTCTTTGTCATAGCTACTAGATGGCTTCCACGAGCTTCTCTACTTCATTCTCAACCTGGTATTCTACATGTGGTTCTAAGCCTGTCACAGAGAGAAATGCTCTGTTGACTGCTTCTTTTATCTTGAGTTGCCCTTCGTGCAACTGTTCATTTTCTTGCTGCATTTGTGCTTTCTCCTCGTCAAACTTTGTCTGTAGAGAAATCTTCTCCTACTCTGCAACTCGACGTTGTTCTACAAGTACTCCTTGTACTTTTTTCAAAGCCTGGGTGGCTTGTTCTGCTTCCTCTTGTGCTCGTCGAAGGCAAGTTTCAGTTGCATCTCCTAGTTGACGAAGTTGGGTTGGCTCATCTCCCAATTCTTGCTCTCATGATGGCAGGGGCACAATGGAGACTGAGCGATTGGGCTAAAGAGCTTGTTGTACCCCTTGGAGCTCAACCTCAATTATCTCATACATTTCCTCCTGCTTCACTTCTTGTTTCTCCTCGATTTCTAGTGAGCATCGTTTAGAGTTTCTATGATGAAGTCAAATTCATCGGGAGTAAGTGTAGTCTACATCTTGGTCACAATGGCTCTTGATTTCTTCTGGAAAGAAGGTTTCAGGGGAGAAACCTTCCTCTTCTTCAAGGGGTCAGCCTCATCTTTGGGCGGTGTTACTTCACCTTTCTTTTTTTCAGATTCTTTGTCCTCCATATCTTCTACATCGCCATCACCTCCTTGCTCAGGGGATATGGAAGTAGTCTTCCCTGAGGCACTGCTTAAATCTTGGACCTCTTCAGTCTTTTCTGTTCTGTTGGTTCCAGGTGTGTCTTGTTCTTTGTGAGTGGTCTCCAGGATGTCCAGTTTGGGATCAGGCATCTCTACAGGGTCGGAAGGGATAAGGAGGTCTGTAGACCAGTCCTTAGTGATCTCCTGTAGGTCCTCTTCTGTAAGTTTATAGTACGACTGGAGTTGTTCCTTTTGTTCATCAGCTCGCGCTGTAATGTAAATTAAATGTCGATCTGTGCTAAACTTCATAAGGGGTCGAAACCTTTGTAAGGTGTTTGGATTCATGCAAGGCTCAACTTCGATGGCTCTCCTTAGCTAAAGGTAATAGGTATGAAAAACAGTGTTCGACTACCACTGTTTGTTCATATCACTCGAATACCAAAGGGTAGCGAACTTCGTGACAAGCAGCTCAAATGGTTCGATATCCGGGAAGGTCGCACCTTCCAGCATTTCTCAGGCAACAAAGGCAATGAGAATTAGGACCCACCTGAAGTGAAACTCATAGCCCTGATCCTCCGCTTCGCGGTAGTCTAGTTCAAGTTGGTTGACTAGGTACTTCTCCTGGTTCATCTGTAAGCCTTCTACACACTTCCCCGTGAGGTCAACGACAAAGCCCATGACCTCTGTGGGTCGGTTCTTACGTACCAGCTTTCCAACTATCAACTAACATGTTAGGCACATTGTGCCATTCTGGATGGAGGCTACCTTGTAGCCTCACGTCCCCTTCTCAACATCATCATATCTGTCCTTAATCTTTTGTGCTAGCGCGTGATCTGTGGCTTTTCCTGGGTAGAACTCTTGTGGGTTAGGTCCTAGCATACTCAACCCTATGATCCTATGGATCAACATCCGATTGATTGTAATACAACAGTCTAGCCATAAATAACCACCATGGTAACACGACAGTAGCATCTTGACACAGGCATTGACTTCCTGGTGTCTTACGAAGTGTGGGATTTTCATGACATTTAACAAGGTGGACTACACGAAGTTCATCGTCCATAGCTGAGGGATGATCTTTGAGTTCTTCCCCTTCATTCTGGTTAGGTACTTGTACAGGGCGAGCATGTTATGATTCTTGTGATCTCCAACGTTGAAGTCGTTGAACTTCAACGTTGCGATCTTGTCTTGCTGCGCTCGAACTGTGTGTCTCCCCTTCGGGAGGTATGTAGTGACCATGGTGTACTCGAAATCTATGGGTATACTATCACGACTTACCGCGCCGACTAGAGGTAGGATATAGTCGAGTAATACAGATGGGATCAAATTCGCATTGGCTAGGTCATCTCTATGTTTGGCTCTTTTTTCTGTTGACAGTCGGGATGATCCGGCTCCGCGAGTAGTTGACGGAGAGGATTGCAGTTCTCTCGTCGATGACGCTTGTATACCCGTAGACATCGACATTTCACTTTTGGTCATGAGGTCGATGAGAACTTCCTTGACAATTTTCTCTGCAGCACTGAACTCATCCGACATACATGCTCGGGGTTGAAAGTCTCGGGTTCGAAGAGTAATCTCTTAATGCAATGGGATAGATGGAAAAAGCGTGATGATCACTATGTGAAAATCAACTAATCTGTGGGCTGAAATTCATGGTTAGCAAAAAGTGTTCTCGGTGCATGGCACGATGGGATAAATAGATACTTGGTAATGGATCTCTTGCAACGAGTAAGAAGCCTTCATTAACTCAGTTATGTCCATTATGGCGTGATACCAACGATCTGGTGGCAAGTTGTCTGACCATAAATGCCTTTCTTCTCATTCGGGGCATCATTCTAATGGATATATTGGTCCCAACGGTTATATTACGTCACCATGGCGAAGTGCCATGTGACGTTGTTCTGATATCCCAATGAAGTTCCATTTTTGCAAATTTTCTTTCTGTGAAGTTCTTTTTGGATGCTTTTGTAATTTTTTCGATCTTAGCTCTCTTCTTACTTAGCTTTCTAGTCTTTTTCCCAGTGAATTTTATCTCGGTATTCATTTTTCCATTCTGATTCTTATCTTCTTTTGGAATAGTAACTTCACGCTATTGAGATTCTTTCCTAGAAATCAGAGGCAATACTTCATCTGTATTTGGAATAGGTACTGCAATCTTTTGTGGATCTTCTAGTGTTCTACCAACTTCGAAATTCTAGTATTTGGTTTTAAATAGCTTCGCTCAGTTCTCCTATTCTTCAATCAAGTGTGTGATCCTCCTAGTCATGAAATCTTTTAGCTCTTGCTTCTTTTGTTCTAAGGCTTCTTTTTCTTTCCTTCTGGCCTGATCTCTTTCAATCCAAGGTTTTCCGAGCAACATAGTAAATGGAGCGTTGTCCTCAATAAATTTAACAACTTCAAATTCCTCCTCTGTCGAATTTCAATTAGCACTCATAGATATATGGGTAAGCTTTCCACATAGGCTTATCATCTTTCCTATGAATAGTCCTATTCCTCCCAATGAAGGAATCATAGCAAGCTCCCCTAAAGTTTCCAAAGTTCTTTCTGTCATAATATTCACCCGTGTTTCTTCATCCAGAACACAGTCAACGTCGAAGTCTCCTATTCTTTCTTCAATGCATTCTTTTTCTTTGAAGACCTCTGATAAGCTGACATGTCGGTGATCATTCAGGGTTTCTTTCATCTGTAGCAATACTTTCTCTGATTCTTTATGGGTTTCTGTCATAATATCAGTTGTTTGACTTTGCTCGTGGTCTTCTTATCTCATATTCATCCTTTCAAGATGAGCAATCATTCTAGGGCAATCCGAAACTTCATGGTCCATAGCTTTGCAATAGAGGCAACTAGGTCTTCTTCCAGGGCATCCCTTAGCAAGATGTCCTAGTTTTCTGCAATTGTAGTAAAGGGTTAATCCTCTCTTTATTTTAAATGATCCCCAACCTTTCCTGTACTGCGCGCTAGGACCATAGTAGCTAACCTACAAAAAATTCTTTCTAAGATCCTTTATCCATTTGTTAGTCCAAACATTCTTTCTATACATAGGTATAACATATTTTTCACTATTCTTATCATATCTACTTATATCACATCTTTCATCTATCAGTGCCCTAGTTTTCAAGCTAGGACAAATCTTATCAAACATGCCTAGATCCATACTTTAGAAACAAAAAATTCCACTAATCTTACTTCTACATAACACAAAGCTTCAAGATCTAAAACTTTTCACTATTCTTACCTTTATCAAAGCACAAAGTGTTTAGATCTTACCTCTTTTCTTCAGATCGGACCTCTTTTCTTTAGCACGGAGCTTCACAAACTAAGTAGAGTACTACGCACTAGAGCGACAGATCTACGCACAAAGATTTCACAATTTTAGGTCGGATCTTTGCACAAAGATTANTGGACTGGATCATTCACTTGGGTTTCACTTTTCAGATGAAAAGTGGGGCTGATCGATGACAGAACTAGATCAACTACTTTGGTGAGTGGTTCAACTGAGGATGAAACTAGATTGACCACATGATCAACCGGATTGACCGGGGATGGAACCATATTGACCAGTCCATCAACTAAAAGTGGGTTGGGAGAAATCATATGACAACTGATTGGAAGTTGAATATTTTTCAAAAGAGAAGAAGCCTCGTCCATACAAGGACAAAGGTGAGAATAATAATCACCTTCGCATAACATACAAGGAAATTTGACAATTGACTTCTTCTTACGAACCTTAACGCCACTAGTTGACAAGGCATCACCAACATGTACATCAGGGGCTGATGACATGGACGACCACATTTTTAAGACCTTGGGAAGACCAGGCAAATCCCTCAGAAAGTGGTCACCCTTACAAAGACTGCAAGGGAATTTGGGTTTCAAATTCTTCATTTTAATCTTTTTGACCTCATCAACACTCCCAATACTATTAACAGTAGCCGATTTCTTAGATCCAACATCTGATGTAGTTGGAGGCTTGTTGCCTTTCTGGTTCTTCTTCTTCTCTTTCTGTTTCTTCTTCTTCTTATCAATCTGGCTACTTGCTTGAGAGCTTTCACTAGGCGAAGATGGAGAAATGGAAGGAGACCTGATGGGAAAAGAAGGAGAAAGGTTGACATGAGGTTGATGTGTGGGTGGTGTGCCTACACCTAAAGCACCTACATTCAAGATCACCAGAGTGGAAAAAAACCATACCGGTAACCCAATTGTGAGATCTGGAAGGCTCAAAGTAGCGATGTAAGGAGGACAAACGTTTTCGTAAGAAGGAAAAACAAAGGGTTCCCCTAGAAAAGGGGTTCCACCATTGGTCATTTCGGGAACTGACACCATAAAAATAAATATCCAACCTAGATTATGCTAGGGAGAACAAACAACACACGCTAAAAATATAGTAAGCAAGCAAGCAAATAAAGCCTTCTCACAATGAGAACACTAGTTGGTGATGAAATCCAACATCACAGGACCAAAGTAAGAAGGGGATGAGTTAGATCAGGTGGAAAAGTTACGTTGATGACCTACTTAACGGACTTACACCATGGTGCAAGCTCCCACACATAATCGTGGGTATACCCTCCAAGGAGCCCGAGTGAGTCTGGCCAACGTCGATTCTAGGTACCGTGAAGACTTGCCCCTCAACAGTCACCTTGTGTAAAGACCCTAAAGAGATAGGCCACTAAGGTTACCAACTACAATAGTAATTTCTGGGGAAACAATCGATAGTCTAATCCACGTGCAAGGGCAGGGTATCTAGCCCGAAATAAATTTGAAAGGATTCCACTCATTATTATGGGTATACCTTCAAGTGACCCCCATAATACGCGTAATATATACACCAAGACCAACAAAGCAGGGTGAGTAACTCTGCTAGTCTCAATGAGACCTCAGGTTTGACCCTTCTGTGAGAAGGGCTTCCTAGGACAAAATGTAGCAATTGGATTTCACCACTCCCTAACACAAGATCCTATGTTTGTTTGCAACTTTGGAAAGTTATATTTCACACCTACTCCAAATCCCTACAACTCATTTAATGTAGGTTTGCTACTTGAAAATGTAAAAATGTCTAATCAAATTTTAGTTTAGCGCTTGATTTTTAAGGTTGTTGTTACTCAAAAGGAAAATGGCATGGACAATATGGTGTTTTGACCGACTCGAAAGTGATGCAAAGAGATGAATTTGCAATCTTTTCATTTCGATGAAAACTATTCTACGAGAAGGAGAAAACATTCATCATTTCAGATGCATAATGTCCCAAAATGCCAAAAAAAACATGCAATTCCGCTACTTCAAATGCAAGCATTCAAGGAAGACAATAAATTGCGAAGAAAAATCCAAGAAATGATAGGGAGAAAGAGAAACCACTCAAAACTGTCCCAACAAATACGCAACTAGAAAAGGAAATTTCACGTTTCTAAAAGAGGTTTCAAGCTCCAATCAAGACAAAATAGAGGGACAAGCATAAAAAACCATCAAGAACCAATCCAAACAACTTCACAAACCAACCACAGACTCTGGGTAAATAATACTACAAAACAGCTTGCAAAAGACTGAGCAAAATAAAGCAATTTCAGTCAAAAAAGACAATAGTGCTCCCCTAGAAGAGTGCACAGAGTGTTGAAATGCCCCCCAAAACACTGTAGGGGAGAATTGACACTCTTTTATGGCCTACGGGGGGGCGTTGGTGCTCCCATAAACTCAGAAAAATAGCCAAAAGGCGCAACTGTGATTCAGATCTATCCAGTTTGGAGGGGTTACACCCCAGATCTGACCCTGAGACTTCTCCTAATAGCTTGTGGTGGCTTGATCTATATTTATGGAGAATTTCAAGGTATTTGGAGGCATCTGTTGGCACAGGGGAAGACCCAGGGTTCAATGCTACAAAAAAGCACCCACAAAACCCTAACTACCGGCCCTTTTGTCAACACCTGCGAAGCAGATGAAGTCTCACCCAAGGTAGAGGTAGGGGTGGTTGCAAGAATTAGATGTCTGCAACCTTAGCTAGGACACGGATTTGTGATTCTAACCACTTAACAGAGCACTCAACAGTTATACTTATCAATATTTAGTTCTTAGTTACAGTGCAGTTAAACCCTAATTACAACACAGTGCAGGATCCAACCAGATCTAGCATCTAACAACACTTAGCATGACGAAACAGATCAGGTCTTAACAGATTTAGCACTAAGCATATGCATTTCATTCAGATCTAACATCCATCCATATTATTAAGCACTAAGCATCGATAGATCATTCATCTATACTAAAGCACTAAGCGAATTAACATATAAGCACATCAACACATTGCACAAAGCATAGAAACACAACATATACATGGTTCACCCCTCCTCTAGGGCTACGTCCACCAAATCTTCTTCTCTTCTATTATCTTATGTTAATCAGTTACATGCACAGAGCCTCAAAAACCCTACTCTACATAGAACAGGATATCTGCACACACCTCGCCAGATCCTCCTTCCCTAAGCTAGGTTACAACACTAAGCCTTCTACAATCACTTGCACTTAGCTCTGCCAGCTTCACACAGTATGCACAGATCACTTACAATCCTTCGATCACATAGATCAATCACTAGCACTTAGAACATTGGCCTAACATCACATAGATGCCCCTCCTTACATTGACTAGACATCTATTTATACATTACAAACTAGGCCTATACATGGGTAAACCCATGGGCCGACATCCCATACCTTTTACATAATCCCAAACCCCAAAAAGGACCCAAAAAGGGGACGAGATCCCACGGTCTCTGCTTCACCTTGCGTTCCTCCTTCGACAAGTTGTCAAAGTCCCAAAATAGGTCAAACTTGACCAAGGATCTCCCAAAACTTGGTCAATGGTCAACAGGCCCCCAACACTCACCTCTGACTCGTCCTGGGTCACTCTGATCTAGGCAGTTCTACTTCGAAAGCCTCGATCTTGGCTCGAGCTGCTTCAGCTTGTTGTTGTGCCACAGCCTCCTATGCAATGAACTCTTGGATGACTACCTCATTCACGGTTCCTTCTATGCGTTGTTCTGTTGCAACAACAATTTGCTCCATTTCTTCTCCTCGACCTTCGATCTCTGTGAACAGTTGGTCAGCCTCGTCCTATACAATTTGGAGTCTTTGAGTCACTTCCATGACTTTGATATAAATAGTGTGAACCTGTTGTTGGGCAGTGCGCTGCTCATGGGATCGTTTCATTCTTTCCACAGCTGTCAGGGGCTTCAACTGTGCATGTATTGTCTCTGCTTACTGCTTTGCCTCTTGGAGCTGTGACTCTAGTGACTTTAGTTCTGCATTCTTAGTGAGTTGCTCATAATTCTTGGCACTACGGTCACTAAATTTCTTGCATTCCATGGAAAAATATTTTATTCTCTCGATTGTGCTCTAGGCAGTCGCTTCTCTTTGATCTCTGACATCTTATGGAGTGTTGGGCACTGTGCGGAGCTCTAAATCTGTTATTCTTTGTCATAGCTACTAGATGGCTTCCACGAGCTTCTCTACTTCATTCTCAACCTGGTATTCTACATGTGGTTCTAAGCCTGTCACAGAGAGAAAAGCTCTGTTGACTGCTTCTTTTATCTTGAGTTGCCCTGCGAGGAATTGTTCATTTTCTTGTTGCATTTGTGCTTTCTCCTCGTCAAACTTTGTCTGGAGAGCAATCTTCTCCTACTTTGCAACTCGACATTGTTCTACAAGTACTCCTTGTACTTTTGTCAAAGCCTGGATGGCTTGTTCTACTTCCTCTTGTGCTCGTCGAAGGCAAGTTTCAGTTGCATCTCCTAGTTGACGAAGTTGGGTTGGCTCATCTCCCAATTCTTGCTCTCCTGATGGAAGGGGCACAGTGGAGACTGAGCGATTGGGCTAAAGAGCTTGTTGTACCCCTCAGAGCTCAACCTCAATTATATCATACATTTCCTCCTACTTCACTTCTTGTTTCTCCTCGATTTCTAGTGAGCATTGTTTAGAGCTGCTATGATGAAGTCAAAGTCATCGGGAGTAAGTGTAGTCTACATCTTGGTCACAGTGGCTCTTGATTTCTTCCGGAAATAAGGTTTTGGGAGAGAAACCTTCCTCTTCTTCAAGGGGTCAGCCTCATCTTTGGGCGGTGTTACTTCACCTTTCTTTTTTTCAGATTCTTTGTCCTCCATATCTTCTACATCGCCATCACCTCCTTGCTCAGGGGATATGGAAGTAGTCTTCCCTGAGGCACTGCTTAAATCTTGGACCTCTTCAGTCTTTTCTGTTCTGTTGGTTCCAGGTGTGTCTTGTTCTTTGTGAGTGGTCTCCAGGATGTCCAGTTTGGGATCAGGCATCTCTACAGGGTCGGAAGGGATAAGGAGGTCTGTAGACCAGTCCTTAGTGATCTCCTGTAGGTCCTCTTCTGTAAGTTTATAGTACGACTGGAGTTGTTCCTTTTGTTCATCAGCTCGCGCTGTAATGTAAATTAAATGTCGATCTGTGCTAAACTTCATAAGGGGTCGAAACCTTTGTAAGGTGTTTGGATTCATGCAAGGCTCAACTTCGATGGCTCTCCTTAGCTAAAGGTAATAGGTATGAAAAACAGTGTTCGACTACCACTGTTTGTTCATATCACTCGAATACCAAAGGGTAGCGAACTTCGTGACAAGCAGCTCAAATGGTTCGATATCCGGGAAGGTCGCACCTTCCAGCATTTCTCAGGCAACAAAGGCAATGAGAATTAGGACCCACCTGAAGTGAAACTCATAGCCCTGATCCTCCGCTTCGCGGTAGTCTAGTTCAAGTTGGTTGACTAGGTACTTCTCCTGGTTCATCTGTAAGCCTTCTACACACTTCCCCGTGAGGTCAACGACAAAGCCCATGACCTCTGTGGGTCGGTTCTTACGTACCAGCTTTCCAACTATCAACTAACATGTTAGGCACATTGTGCCATTCTGGATGGAGGCTACCTTGTAGCCTCACGTCCCCTTCTCAACATCATCATATCTGTCCTTAATCTTTTGTGCTAGCGCGTGATCTGTGGCTTTTCCTGGGTAGAACTCTTGTGGGTTAGGTCCTAGCATACTCAACCCTATGATCCTATGGATCAACATCCGATTGATTGTAATACAACAGTCTAGCCATAAATAACCACCATGGTAACACGACAGTAGCATCTTGACACAGGCATTGACTTCCTGGTGTCTTACGAAGTGTGGGATTTTCATGACATTTAACAAGGTGGACTACACGAAGTTCATCGTCCATAGCTGAGGGATGATCTTTGAGTTCTTCCCCTTCATTCTGGTTAGGTACTTGTACAGGGCGAGCATGTTATGATTCTTGTGATCTCCAACGTTGAAGTCGTTGAACTTCAACGTTGCGATCTTGTCTTGCTGCGCTCGAACTGTGTGTCTCCCCTTCGGGAGGTATGTAGTGACCATGGTGTACTCGAAATCTATGGGTATACTATCACGACTTACCGCGCCGACTAGAGGTAGGATATAGTCGAGTAATACAGATGGGATCAAATTCGCATTGGCTAGGTCATCTCTATGTTTGGCTCTTTTTTCTGTTGACAGTCGGGATGATCCGGCTCCGCGAGTAGTTGACGGAGAGGATTGCAGTTCTCTCGTCGATGACGCTTGTATACCCGTAGACATCGACATTTCACTTTTGGTCATGAGGTCGATGAGAACTTCCTTGACAATTTTCTCTGCAGCACTGAACTCATCCGACATACATGCTCGGGGTTGAAAGTCTCGGGTTCGAAGAGTAATCTCTTAATGCAATGGGATAGATGGAAAAAGCGTGATGATCACTATGTGAAAATCAACTAATCTGTGGGCTGAAATTCATGGTTAGCAAAAAGTGTTCTCGGTGCATGGCACGATGGGATAAATAGATACTTGGTAATGGATCTCTTGCAACGAGTAAGAAGCCTTCATTAACTCAGTTATGTCCATTATGGCGTGATACCAACGATCTGGTGGCAAGTTGTCTGACCATAAATGCCTTTCTTCTCATTCGGGGCATCATTCTAATGGATATATTGGTCCCAACGGTTATATTACGTCACCATGGCGAAGTGCCATGTGACGTTGTTCTGATATCCCAATGAAGTTCCATTTTTGCAAATTTTCTTTCTGTGAAGTTCTTTTTGGATGCTTTTGTAATTTTTTCGATCTTAGCTCTCTTCTTACTTAGCTTTCTAGTCTTTTTCCCAGTGAATTTTATCTCGGTATTCATTTTTCCATTCTGATTCTTATCTTCTTTTGGAATAGTAACTTCACGCTATTGAGATTCTTTCCTAGAAATCAGAGGCAATACTTCATCTGTATTTGGAATAGGTACTGCAATCTTTTGTGGATCTTCTAGTGTTCTACCAACTTCGAAATTCTAGTATTTGGTTTTAAATAGCTTCGCTCAGTTCTCCTATTCTTCAATCAAGTGTGTGATCCTCCTAGTCATGAAATCTTTTAGCTCTTGCTTCTTTTGTTCTAAGGCTTCTTTTTCTTTCCTTCTGGCCTGATCTCTTTCAATCCAAGGTTTTCCGAGCAACATAGTAAATGGAGCGTTGTCCTCAATAAATTTAACAACTTCAAATTCCTCCTCTGTCGAATTTCAATTAGCACTCATAGATATATGGGTAAGCTTTCCACATAGGCTTATCATCTTTCCTATGAATAGTCCTATTCCTCCCAATGAAGGAATCATAGCAAGCTCCCCTAAAGTTTCCAAAGTTCTTTCTGTCATAATATTCACCCGTGTTTCTTCATCCAGAACACAGTCAACGTCGAAGTCTCCTATTCTTTCTTCAATGCATTCTTTTTCTTTGAAGACCTCTGATAAGCTGACATGTCGGTGATCATTCAGGGTTTCTTTCATCTGTAGCAATACTTTCTCTGATTCTTTATGGGTTTCTGTCATAATATCAGTTGTTTGACTTTGCTCGTGGTCTTCTTATCTCATATTCATCCTTTCAAGATGAGCAATCATTCTAGGGCAATCCGAAACTTCATGGTCCATAGCTTTGCAATAGAGGCAACTAGGTCTTCTTCCAGGGCATCCCTTAGCAAGATGTCCTAGTTTTCTGCAATTGTAGTAAAGGGTTAATCCTCTCTTTATTTTAAATGATCCCCAACCTTTCCTGTACTGCGCGCTAGGACCATAGTAGCTAACCTACAAAAAATTCTTTCTAAGATCCTTTATCCATTTGTTAGTCCAAACATTCTTTCTATACATAGGTATAACATATTTTTCACTATTCTTATCATATCTACTTATATCACATCTTTCATCTATCAGTGCCCTAGTTTTCAAGCTAGGACAAATCTTATCAAACATGCCTAGATCCATACTTTAGAAACAAAAAATTCCACTAATCTTACTTCTACATAACACAAAGCTTCAAGATCTAAAACTTTTCACTATTCTTACCTTTATCAAAGCACAAAGTGTTTAGATCTTACCTCTTTTCTTCAGATCGGACCTCTTTTCTTTAGCACGGAGCTTCACAAACTAAGTAGAGTACTACGCACTAGAGCGACAGATCTACGCACAAAGATTTCACAATTTTAGGTCGGATCTTTGCACAAAGATTA
>JZKD02S2034980.1:43357-55514 GCA_000966675.3 Picea glauca | reverse complement strand
TATATGGTGGTATCACCACCCAAAACGATTACTAATGTTTGCTATTGAGATCAATCAGGTTGCAGGTTATGCCAGAGATGTTGAGGTTCTCATGCACTCTACGGTGAGAACATGTCCCCGAGTTGGAGCCAGATGTTATCCCCACTTTCAGGGATAACTAGGAGATTATGTCTCGAGGCCCACAGGTCCTAGACATGGACTACCAAGATCCAAATTGACTTGAGCATGGCCCTGGAGGGCCCATCTTTTCTCCCTTTCAGCGCCTTCACCTTGTCAGCAACAACAACAACATCCATCACCTTCGGCTTGTTCCTGCATCATATATGGTTCTTGCTCCATGAGGTACTGAGTCCGGGTATCATGGTATGTGTCACTCTGATCCTCAAAACCTTTGAATATGTGCATTTGATTCCTTTGTTTCTAACGGGTGCTTGGATCTTATGCTTATCCACTTGACCATGTATTGGGGGAATGACAGGATGCCCTAGCAAGCCCGTGTTCATAGGTTTTGAGTTGCCACTGGGGGGATTTCTGAAGATCCATCACCCATTCCCATCACACATACCACTTTCCATCTTATTTCCCGTTCACCCATCCCGTTACCTTGGTCTGGGCATAGGGTTGATCATTTAGGGGTTGTACCTTACTTTTTGGGAAGAATTGGCTAAAGGCTTAGGGGGTAGAAGTAGCTAACAATAAAATCCTAAGAATAAAACCTTGAGATGCTTCACCCATGGATCCCTGAGAAAGAAATAAAAGGCTTCTCAGCAAGAAATAAAGGGACCCATAGAAAAATAAATCAAGACCTAGTTGAAGGATGGGGGGTCTCATCACGAGCCAACTCATTAGGTCCATGGGTTCCTAACAATATGACACTACCAACATCTGGTCACCATGCCAGGGTAGTGTCTCTTGGTTGCATGGCCAAGAGAAAGGGGGTCTCATCACGAGCCAAACTTATCATTTCCATGAAATTCTTGTGGGTAACATTATCAGTTCTGGTCACCAAGCCAGGGCAATGTCCCTTGACTAGCTTCTTGAAAGAAAAAAGCAATAAAAAGATAAAAAACAATAAGACAAGACCTTGTTAGAGGATAAGAGGTTTCATCACGAGCCGACCTATTAGGTCCATGAGAATCTAGCGATATGACACTACCAACATCTGGTCACCACGCCAGGGTAGTGGCTCTTGGTGTCATAGCCAAGAGAAAGGGGGTCTCATCACGAGCCAACCTTCTCATTTCCGTGAAATTTTTGTGGATAACATTGGCACCATTGGTCACCAAGCCAGGGCAGTGTCCTTTGATTAGCATCTTGGAAAAAATGAAGATTAAAAGGCATGAATGGGCTTGGAAATATTTGCATACATGACAGGTGCATCTCACCCTCCACAGAGGCACCCACTGGTAAGCCATCCCTGCTATCACTGCACCTTTTGCCTAGGCATCCCCATCCACCTCACCCACCTGCATGAATTGGATTTAATCTTTTCCAGAAAAATCCTTCTACCAGTAGACACTAGCCCAATAGGATGTCCTGTCACTTTCCCCAAACTTGTATTGTAGACTTGTATAATCTATTTGAGCACTAGATTGGGGTAAAGGGTTTTTATGCACATGTTTAATAGATATTGATGATTAGATGTGATTGACATTGCTATGATCCCTGTGACTTATGATCCCATGGAGGGCATAGCTGTTGATGTGCAGGATCATGCCCGATGGATAGGTACACATTGGGAGATGATCAGTTCAGACCTCCATGGGGCTGAAGAGCCCACTCGATGGATGCTGAGACCCCAACAGGGGGAAAAAATAGGGCAAAGCATTTGTACCACGGAAGAGAAGAAGAATCCACCAGAGGCAACTGAGAAGACCTGTACCTAGGGGGGTTGATCCCTCTCCATAGGAACCTTGGCCTTGGAAGGCCCAGGACGTCTCCCAGGAGGCCCATGACATCACCCAACAATATGGATGTCTTGGGAGACAGATATGGAAACAATGGCACATGTGGCAGTTTGGAGAAGCCCAAGGAGGGATAATGTTTTTCTCCAGGAGGATGCATTTTCCCTAGAAGGGGCTAATGTCACCCTAGAAAGGGGATGACGTCCCTCTATTGCTTGGTTAGGGTTTAATTTTAAAACATTTAATGTAAAACAATATGATTTTAGTATTTTGGCCTTGTTGGACTTTTCATGACCTAAAAAGTAAATTTAGGTCATTGTACTGTATAAATTGAGGGTTTTTGACTCTAATTTTTTCAGAATCTCTCACTCACCACTTGGCGAGGTCCAAAATTTGCACCCTTCTTAGGGTTATTGGCTGAAATTTTGAGGCGCACTTGTTGAAGGAAGACTTTATTGGCATATTTTGGCATTTATCTTGGTGGAAGGTATTACAACTAGGGTTTGCTATATGGTTTCTTGGTTAAATGTAAGTGAATTTCTGTAAAAGTTCTCGATTGAATGGTTGTAATGTTGTTTTCTTTCATTTATTATTACAGTTTTCTGAATTAAACCGTAGGTGACAATCACACATTGAAGGTCCTTGTCTCATGTCCCTATCAATATTTTAAGCCATTTTATTTGCTGAAGAGAGATAGATCCTTGCCATAGCAACACTCTATCCTTTCTTCTAGCCTAGATGTTTTACTCTTGTTGATTTAAGAAGGAGAAAAACGCACCAAGGCCTAGGTCACCTACACCTGGTGAGCCGTTTTTCCCTAGGGTTTGACTAGTGAATCCTTGCTCTAGCAACACATCACATTCAAACTCTCTTATCTTGGATCAATCATTTATTGAGCTATTTGTTTTTTCCATTGAGCTAAAGAAGGAGGAGAGAGCACTGAGGCCTAGGGTTTCTACACCAAAGTGAGCCTTTCTCCCCTAGTGTTTTGTTGTTGAGCCCTTGCTTTAGCAACACCTCAACACTTTACCCTCTTGTATTTAGTTTCACTATCACTTAGTCCTTCAACTTTTGCATCCTCTTTTTGACTCCATATACCCTAGGAGCACACTGGTCTAAGGCCTTTTGTGTTGAGTAACTTGATCCTACAAACTTCCAATACTTTGAACAAACCCTAACTATAACTAACCATAGCTTAGGCTAACCTTAGCTTAGACTAACCTTTACTAATCCTAGTGCTGCTGTCTTCTTTCATGCTATAAACACCTTTGTGCAACCTCTATTTGTCTCTAAAAGTAATTGAATGATTAGCTAAAGCATTGCTTCAAGTATTGTTACATTAATGATAAACTGCCATTACTTATTGTGAAGTGCCTTTAGCATTTATTGAGAAGTAATATATATTGTAATCATTGCTATTGTACAAATTTGATTTGCTTCATCAATAATATTGTTTATCAATTGCTTATTATCATAAAGTCATTGATTATATGAAGTACTAACTAGCAAGCAATATTGCACATATAGTTTTATTGTTGTTTTGTTCTTGGGCAGGGATACTTCTTGGTTACTACTTCCGGTTATCATTATTGGCTATAAGCCAAGACTTTTTGATCAGGTGGTGACTTGTGAGGGGGATTATTATCACTTAGCCTTTCTAATCCTTTTTCCTTCTCAAAATCCCAGGTCATCAGGGACATCTCCCCTGGGCCTTACCTCCCTAAAGAGAAAGAACCTTCCCATCGAGGTGAAAGTGGGTGGGATTGGTTTAGTTATGCCAGTTTGACCTCTTTTCATAAATCCATTATCCAAACTACAAACTGTGCGATAACAGGCCAAGGCATACATAAGAAAAATGAGATCAAGGCCCATAAGATCTTGACAGATTCAATCAAGGACCAATTGATTCCTAATGTATCAGAATTGAAGACGCCAAAGGAGATGTTTGATTCCTTAACCATACTATATGAAAGAAAGAATACAAGCATGAAGCTAACCCTAAGGCATCAAGTCATACATGCGATGATGAACAAGTTAGATTCAATTTCTACCTTATTCATGAGGATTTATCATATCAAGGATCAACTAGAAGCTATTGGAGATTCGGTAAATGATGCAGAGCTTATGACTACAACTATAAATGGATTTCCTTTTTATTGGGATGCATTTGTTAAAGGAATTTGTGCAAGAAGGAAATTGTCTAAATTTGACAAGCTATGGACAGACTATGTCCAAGAAGAATCAAGATTGATATCCAAGATGCAGAAGACCAATGATGAAGAGAATCAAGCTCTTGCCGCTCATGTGAAGAAAAGGAAAGAAAGAAAAAACAACAGTCCAAAGAAAAATAGAAGACTAGTTCCATATCACAAGAAGGATGTATCTAAGATTAGATGTTTCAACTGTCATAAGCTGGGACACTTTACTTACCAGTGTTCTCAAGGGAAAGGAAAAAGAAAACATCATGCACATGCAACATATATGGAGGAGTCTACATCTCAAAAGAAGACAAGGGAAACAAAAGATGAAGATTATGTCTTTATCTCAGCTCTCATAGGTACCATCACTCAAGGAAGTAATATTTGGCTAGTGGATACTGGTGTTCCCAAGCACACAATCGGGTTCCAAAATTGTCTTACAAATTTGAAAGAAAAGAGTTCATCCCTTCAGGTGGAAATTGGAGATGGTTCCAAGCATGTAGTAAAAGGAGCAGGAGAAGCCTCCTACCAACTTGATCAAGGTAAATCTATTTCAATAAAGGATGTATTGCTTGTACAAGGTTTAAAGAAGAATCTCCTCTCTATCTCTTCTTTAGAAGATCGAGGCTTCATAGTATCTTTTGTTGATGGCCAATTCCTTCTATGGCCTAAGCATTCAAGTATAGATTCAACTAATGTGATTGGTTTCTGAGAGGCAGGATTGTATAAATTAAAGGGACACCCAACACAAGCCCTTGTACAGAAAAATATTATCTCTAGTGAGCTATGGAACCGAAGACTGGTTCACCTCAACTACAAATCCTTGCCAATTTTGAACAACATGGTTATAGGTCTACCAGATATGTAGGTGGAACATGATGGAGTATGCAAAGGATGTGCACTTGGAGAGAATTCCAAGGGAAGTTTTCCAAGCAGTGACAATAGATCCAAGGGGATCTTGGACATTATACATTCAAATGTATGCGGACAAATGTAGAGCCAAATACACTAGTAGATCCACCCAAATATGTTATAGCCACAAAGAAGAGACCAACATGGCTTTAGAACACTTTGCAAGAAGCAAAAAAACATGCAACTCCTAGTGGCTCCTTCAGAGAGAGAAAGAGACCACGCAAGTTTTCCAACTATTTGGCATAGATGAATAAGATCATTGATTCAGAACCTTCCACTTATGAGGAAGCTGCAAAGCAACAAGTGTGGAAGCATGCTATGATGGAAGAGTACCAATCCATCATGAAGAATGATGTATGGGAAGTGGTTCCGATACCAGAAGGGAAGTCAGTAGTGACTTCCAAGTGGATTTACAAGGTCAAACATGTTGTAGATGGAAACATAGAGAAGTACACATCTAGATTTGTGGCTAGAGGTTCTCTAGAAAGAGGGAGAAGATTGTGACAAGACATTTTCTCCAATAGCCAGGTACACTTCTATTATATCTATTATTTCTATTTCTTTTTTTATGGGATGGAAATTACACCAGATGGATGTAAAGACTTCTTTCTTGAATGGTGTAATTGAAGAAGAAGTGTACATAGAGAAACTACAAGGTTTTGTAATCTATGGGAAGGAGTCCCGTGTTTGTAAATTGAAGAAATATTTGTACAGGATTAAACATGCACTTAGAGCATGGTATGCTATATTAGAAAATTATTTGATGAGCTTTGGGTTTACCAAGAGCGATGCATGTTAGAAAAATAGGATCGTGGAGAAATAAAATAAAACAAATGTGGAAATAAAACACAGAAGATACACAATACAATAAAGACACATATATACATGGTTCACCCAGTATGGGCTACGCCCACCTAAGAAATTGCTAGGTCATTCATTTTTATTATTCAGAAAAATGAAGGGATACAACCTACATCACACCCGCTATAACTTCCTCTTCTTTCTCTCACAATATCCTCTTTTAGAATAAAATATTCACCATAATACACAACTACAAAACAATTCCCTCATAAGAGAGGGTTGCCTTCTAGGGAAAAAAACCCTAAAATAACTTCTACCGTCAGATCTGCAACCTTATAATGAACGGTCTAGATTGACTACGAAATTACAATATTTTACAAGGAAATTTTTTCTAAAATTTCACTTCAGGGGTGCTGCCCCCAAATCCCCTAGACCCCCCTGAAGACAGTTGTGGGGGGGCAAGCCTCCCCACACCCTCCCGTTAGGGAATGAGGTCCAAGTATGGGTGAAACAAACCTCTTAATCATGAATATAATCAGGCTCCACAACCAACAATGCATATCCCAACCTTTACTACAAGGTTGAAGATGGTTTCCCCTTGATATTGGTACTATATGTGGATGACCGTTTCTTACAGAGGATGAGAAGCTCATAGATGGGTGAAAGAGGAAGCTCACTTCAGAGTTTGAAATGAAGGATCTAGGTTTGATGCGCTATTTCTTGGGACTAGAGGTGTGTCAGAGACTAGATGAGATCTTCCTTAGACAATGAAAGTATACAGTTGAGATCCTGCAGAGATTATATATGATGGACTATAAGTCCATGACCACACCTATGGTTATGAATATGAATCTCTTGAGTGATTCTTCTTTAGCTTTGGTTGATCCCACGATGTACATACAATTGATCAAATCATTGATGTACATGGTTAACACCAGGTCGGATATATGCTTTGCAGTGAACGCATTGAGTTAGTACATGGTTGAGCCTAGACATGTACATTTGGTAGAATCAAAGCATGCATTGAGGTGCCTACATGGTACGGTTGGATATGGACTCAGATATGTCTTGGATGGTGAAGTAAAGTTGCAAGTTTATACATACTTTGACTGGGCAGGAAGTGCAGTGGACATGAAAAGCACATTAGGATGTTGCTTCAGTTTGGGATTAGGTATGATCTCATGGTTGAGCAGAAAACAAGCATCAGTGGCACTCAGTACAACATAGGAAGATTATATAGCAACCGATGTTACAAGCCGTGAAGCAATGTGGCTTCAGAAGTTGCTTGCAAGGTTATTTGATCTAGAGTTGGAGCCAACTTTGATATATTATGATAATCAAATTTGTGTGAAGCTTTCAAAGAATCTAGTCTTTCACGACAAGTCAAAGCATATCGAGATCAAATACCATTTCATTCGAGACCTGGTGCAGAAAGGAGCAGTAGAACTCCGATACATATCTACAGATGAGCAGATAGCAAATATTCTCACCAAGCCTCCGTATAAAGTGAAGTATGAGTACTTCAGAGACTAGCTTGGCGTGATGCAAAATGTACACCCTCGTTGAGAGGGAGTTGTGATGTTTCTCCTACAGTGGGTAGATACTGTCCCTCTGGCCAAGGGATTCCCAGATCAATAATGTGAAGTGATTGAGGGAGTAATGAGTAGCGCCGTACAAGTCTTTCCTAAGCCATGTGAAGTGGCTAGGTGTGATTAAGACTTGTAACGTGGTCTTTCCTACGCCATGTGAAGTGGCTAAGTGTGATTGGGACTATAGCGTAGCCTTGCCTAAGCCATGTGAAATGGTTAGGTGTGAATGAAGCTATGATAGTAGTCTTTCCCATACCATGTGAAGTGGATGGGTGTGATTGAGACTACTAGGAGAGGAGAGGAGAAACATCATAAATACTTGCAATGTAGTCTTGATACTAAGATCGTAGTCTTGTCCATGCCATATGACATGGATGGATGTGATTGGGACTACTAGATAAGAATCATCATATATAGTTGCAACATATATACTTGAAGACGAAAATCTGAATTGCTTTCCGCATTTGCCATAAAATCTAGAATAAATCTCTTTAACACCATCACCTCAGATACTACTGCACTAACTGGATTGATCATACTAAATAAAGGAGATGCTCAATTTGACCCTACAGTCCAACTCAATTTGACCCTATAGTCCAACTTGTACAGCTGGCTATGTAAAACCTCGAATCTCAACATAGATTTGGAAAATATATAGATTGTAAAGATTAAAGACAATCGAGCAATATGATCCATTTATTCACAAGCCACTTAGTATCAAAAACTACTAAGACAATGGAAAATGCTTGAAAAGCTGACATGGGATATCGAAATTCCATAGTAAGAACATCCTTTTCATCTTTTTTCAAATTGTAGAATAACCTTATCCTGGTCACTCTAAGAGACATACTAAGGAGATTCAGTAGCTGTAACTCATCCTCGAAAATCCAAACACCAGTACTAAAGCTGCTTATGCCACCTGTGCACCTGATATTTTCATGAATAATTTTCAGCGCTGCCAAAAAAGAAGAAGCTATACTTCTGATTCACTGTGTGGACATTGGTGGCGCTCAGGCTCCAGGTACCAAATGTAATTCCACCAGATAAAACAATCTCAGGCGGTGGAGATAAAATTGACAATGTCATATGATATGGATCCTTCACCATAGTTTGAATGTGGTACTGGACATCGTCAAATTTAACCAAATGATAATCCAGCTCTACATATTTTACCAAAACAGAATTAGATGATGAGAACCTTGACAATTGATACCTGCATGCAGATTTTGATGTTTGAGCTGTGTTTTTTTGTGAGTTTGGCATTTAAGCTTGATCAACAAAATCACTCCAGAAAGAATGGAATCCTAAATTTGTGTGCGCCTGACATTTGGTTGGTATTTTACGATGATAGACAGATGCTCTTTGACACCTGGACGCTTAAATATTGCGATGGAGTGATTACCCACAAATCAGGGATGAAATTTGATGGGCAATTTGACCGTCATGGGGTGATTTGCCCGTCAAATACGTTAAAAAATTTCTGCAAAACGTTAACATTTTTACTTAAATCTGTCATCTAATTTGCGTAAACCGTCAAATTTGACGGGCTGAAATTCCAACCCTGCGGGCCACAATGACCATGCATCCTGGCAACTGCACGACAACGCATCTGTTGGAACTCCATTTGAATTTTCCTTATCAAACTATGAGATGATCCC
This sequence comes from Picea glauca, assembly GCA_000966675.3. Classification (NCBI taxonomy): domain Eukaryota; kingdom Viridiplantae; phylum Streptophyta; class Pinopsida; order Pinales; family Pinaceae; genus Picea; species Picea glauca. The sequence continues at coordinate 46,452 of JZKD02S2034980.1, read as the reverse complement.
CTCCTCGGCGCTTACACATAAATGCATTTGATACCTGAGTGTTGTATGAATTTTGCTGCTTCCCCTGTGGCGGACTCTTAAAATTTTATTCTTTGTGTAATGAAAATTATCCCACATAGGCAAGGAATAAGATCATATTTATGATGGCACTGCAAAAATGCCTTGCTTATGATAGGACACGAAAATTTGACGTAGTAACACAGACTATGATGGTAGTTTTTCCCATGCCATGTTAAGTGGATGGGTGTCAGCCAATGTGCAAGTCTAGTAGCAGTTGTAGTAGTAACAGTTCCAATGAATTCGAACATCTTAGCAGTTCCAATGGATTCGAGTATCTTAGTAGTGGTTTTTGATGATGCATTATTTTTGTTCAATGTTGCTTAGTTGTCTATCCTAGTTAGAGTTTGATAAGAAGAAGAGATAAGTACTTGTTATCAAGGTTTCTTCATTACTAGTTTTTCTATTATAAATAAAGCTTGTTCATGGTTGTATTGTGTTATTAGAAACATTGTCTCTAAAAAAAGTTGACTAAGTTTTTTCGAGTTTGAGATTTTTCTAGGATAAATATTTGTGTCTTTTTAAGGCACTCAGGGCAGGTCAATGCTTAGCGTTCAACTCTCATTGAGAACAGAAACAGGGGCAGCTCCTTTCAGGATCCTGGGCCCTCCTGCTAGGGAGTGAGCCCAGTTCCAAATTCTGATACCAAATTGAAGGGGTCAAAAGCAGAACAAAAAACAAATAATCACAAAAGTAAAAATAATTTTATTGCTTGATACAAAATGTTTACATATGCCTCTATTTATAGAGGTCTTTAGAAAACTCTCAACATCCCAAATAATCACAAAAGTAAAAGTAAAGTAAAAGTCTTTAGGTATCGTCCGCCACGCAGAAATTTTGCAGAAGATCTGGATCGTATGCACCGGTGAGGATTAGGGCAAGAGATAGCCATAGAAGACCGAGGATCATAGTTTTCAAAGGCTTTGGATTCGCCATAATCAATTTAAGAAAATGAAGAAAAACTATTAAATTAAGAAAACAGTGATGCTGTTAATGTTTTGTGAAATTTTATAACGCTGAAACAATAGGCGATAGATTCTTTCGAGATCGAGTTGGTCCAAAATGGTTGTAAGTATGAAAGGTTTTATTACGTCTAAAGGTGTATATCTATTGATAATGGGCACATTTAATATGTTTTTAGTATTTAATCAGTTTTGTATGGACAAGATTAAATATTGTTAGAATATTCTTAGTCATCCCAATAAATCAATGGTTGTGATTTCAACCACTAATTTCCTTACTATTATAAAGACATCAGTTTATATTTATTTTTTTACTTTTATTTAATCATATTTAAAATTTACTATGATGGTTAGCTGATTGTTACCTCTGAGTGATTAACGTTTCATTTTCTAAAGAGCCCAAATATACTAGCAAGATTTTTACTTCAACTATTATTTACTGAGCAAGATTTTCGTGCCTAGAAGTAGAACTCTTACTGCCTCTTATTATATGCACAGAGTTCTGCAATTATTTAATACCCAAAACTTAGTTATTTGAGCGTTCACCAACCACAAATGACTTGTGACTGTGCACACAGCCACAAAATTATGGTGGCTGGTGAATGCCGACAAGCTATAACAGTAGGAAGGAGGAGTAATAACGATCTATAACAGTGTAAAGGAGGAGTAATCACGATCGGTTATAATAAAGCTCACGCATCCACGAATTTGCCCTAAGTAATCATAACGGAGTAATCATGATCGGTTATAACAGTAGTAGTAGTATGGCCCTCATAAATAAATATTAGGAATTTATCATTATGGTTCTATTAAATAAATAAATAAATATTAGATAAAATAACCTTTAAGTATTCATGAATTTACTCTAATAAAAGTTAATTTTAAAATAATACAAAATAAACTTTAATTATTTATAAATCATGATTATAAAAAATTAACATAAATCCGAATTCTAAATTTGCCCTCATTACAAAGGAGTAATAATGATAGGTTATAATAGTAATAGAAAGGCTTTCATAAATAAATATTAAGAATTTATCTTTATGGTTCTATTAAATAAATGAATAAATATTAGATAAAATAATCTTTAAACATTCAGAAATTTACTCTAATAAACGTTAATTCTAAAAAAATACAAAATAAATTTCAATTATTAATAAATCATGATTATAACAAATTAACATAAACCCTAATTCTAATTATGCCCAAAGGTGTATACCTATTGACAATGGCCACAATTAATGATTTTTTAACCTTATTTAACCTTAAACCCTAATCTGATGGCTATGCATTGAAGATGCTTGCATATTCTTAGTCGTCCTCCAAAATCAATGAATCAGATTTATTGTTCATAACTTTCTTACATTTATCAAGGCATCCGTTAACATGTTTCATATTACCACAGAGAAATTACCACAAACGTTTGTTTTATATTGGAGACACATGTTGTCAGTATATTGGGGGCACATGTTCTTAGCCGCTCCCTTTCGGCGCTCTCAGTCGCGAGTTAGCAGCTCTGCTAGTTCCTAAAAATTTAACAAGACATGTGACTTGAAATCAAAATATCAATATCACCAATGATTGGATTTAACAAATTAATTATTATGAATCATTTGTTGAGGAAATTCGAGGTAGAGAACGAAATGCGCGGACAGAATGAGGTAGAGAATGAGAAATCAGAGGTAGAGAATAAAACATGCGCACAACTGAGGTAGAGAATGAAATGAGCGGACAAAATGAGGTAGAGAATGAGAAATTAGAGGTAGTGGGCAGCTGAGGAAATCTGTGATAGCATGGAAATTTGGTCTCACTATCTAATCTGTGATAGCATGGAAACTTGGGCTCACTATTACGTGTAATCCCTAATAATGAAGTTGAATTAGTGCTCACTAATCATCCAAATTTGGTAATCTTAAAGGTTAATCATTTAAACTTGTCAATCATATGGTGTTAGTTAAAAAGTAAACACGTTAACGAATGCATTGAAAAATACAAGGAAGTTATGAAGAGTAAATCACATTCATTAGAATATGCCAGCATCTTCAAAAAGTGATTAATTGTGCCCATTTCCAATAG
>JZKD02S2034980.1:29773-43270 GCA_000966675.3 Picea glauca | reverse complement strand
ATTTACATAAACCCCTTTTGAGATTAGAAAAACAAATATTAGTCCAAACATTTTTTAATTTTTAGGATGAGCTTGTAGTAATCAAAAGAAGACAAAGTAAGTCATCACAATCTCGAAATATAATTTGGTAGTTTTTTCCTACTTTTTGGGCCCTCACTTTCGGGGTTGTTTTGAGGCCATAAACAACGTTTTAAGGGCTCACCACAATTATACTATAATGGAGCCAGAGTTTGATGAAAACATGTAGACAAATGACCCCCTTCAAGGTACAAATCAACTTTGATATTCCCATATTTGAAGGTTAGATAGACACAAATGCTCTAGACAAATGGTTAAATCTGCTAGAAGGGTATTTTTCTGTCCATAACATTTCGAACAGAGAAAAAATTACGTTTGCACTCCTCAAAGCCTTCCCCCATGTCAGAGATTGGTGGGATACTTTCTGTGAGAAAAAGGAAACAAAGGAACCCTCATTATTTACAGTTGCGGTCACCTGGGAGTCCTTCAAGGATGCTATCATGGAACAATACTACCCCGTCAGAAGTTATGACGACCTGTATACAAAAGGGACTACAATGCGGCAGGAAAGAGACCAAGCAGTGCCAAAGTTCACAAATATCTTTCATACCTTGCGCACCAAGCTGGGTATCAAATATTCTGAGTGACATCTGGTGCTCAAGTATCGCGGTGGTCTGCATAGATACATCTAGGCCAAAATGGATTTTATAGACATCTCGTCCTTGGGCACGGCCTATTGATATGCCATCAAAATCGAGCAAAAGCTTAAACAAAATATGCGACAATTTGGGCCTGGGAACCCCTCACATCAGAAGCAAGTAAAGGGAAACCCCAACCCGCAGAACAAAGGACAAAGTAAATACAGACAGCCTCAGGACAACCAGTCTAGGCCGCAAGCAAAGAATGACACCATAAAGACAAGGAAAGATACCGAGAAGTGGTACAACTTCCATAAGAGCCCTTGACATAACACTGCTGATTTCTACTCCAAGCAATCACTTATCTGGCTGAGGTGAAAGCCTTTGAATCAGATGCGGGTTCCGAATATGAGTTAGAACCAGAAAGGGAGAGATAGATCATTGACGCGGAACCTAGTTCCACTATTGCTACCACTAAGGTCCAACCCAATGAACGAGATGAGCCATAAGAAGGAAAACACTTCTTTCATTCACAGATGTGGGTAAAAGGCACCCCGTTGCACTTTATTGTTGATAGCGGTAGCCAGAAGAACCTCATATCATAAGAGGTTGTCAAGCGACTAGCCCTGTCGACAACGCCGCACCCACAACCCTACACCACTAGATGGCTTCGCCAAGGAAGTGATCTCCGCGTCAGCCAATAATGCCGCCTGTCGTATGACATCAAGCCCTTCAAAGATTAGGTATTGTGTTATGTTGCTCCTCTCAAATTTTGTAATATTCTTTTGGGCCAATCTTATTTAGGGAAACATCATGTTGTATATGAGTCTAGGCCTCTCAGTGTTATTATTACTTTGAACATGAAATTGTACAGGATACTCGAGGCAGTACCACCTAGTGTTATTTCCTTGATCTCTACCAAGTAATGCATGAAGGTCATCTCTCAGACTGAGAAGTTTGTCTTCTTTGTGATTCGCTCTCAGAGTGAGTGAAATATTACAGCCACATCCAGGGCCTCTGCGGTTGACCTCTCCACATAGGAGAAGCAAGTGGACAAGGTCATGGCAGAATACAAAGATATCTTCTCCTCACCTACCAGGTACACTGTCAGGTCAAGCATCCCATCGATTTGACCCCTGACGCACCACTGCCCAATGGGATAGTCTACCACCACTCTCTGTTAGAGAATGAGAAGATCAAGCGACAAATCCAAGAATTGCTCCAGAAGGGGCACATTCGTCCTAGCTCATTGCTTTGTGGGAGCCCAATCGTGCTGGTGTAGACGAAAGATGGGAACTGATGAATCTGCATTGATTACCAGGCCCTAAATAAAATCACAGTCAAGAACTGGTACCCGATTCCTAGAATCGATGATCTCCTTGATCAACTCAAGGGGGGAAAATACTTCAGTAAGATTGACCTAAAGTCTGGCTACCACTAGGTCCCCATAGAACATAGATGTATGGAAGACTGCCTTCAAGTCAAAATAAGGTTTTTTTGAATGGATGGTCATGCCCTTTGGTTTGAAAAATGCTCCAACAAATTTCATGAGGATGATGGACAATATCTTGCAACCTTTCATCAATACTTTTGTAGGGTGTATCTGGATGACATCCTCATCTACAACAAGACTTGGGAAGAACACCTGCAACATATTCAACAAGTTCTGCACATCTTGCTGCAACACAAGCTATATGCCAACTTGGAAAAATGCTCGTTCAACGTGGACAGGGTCCAATACCTAAGATACATCATGGATCAACATGGTGTGCATGTGGATCCATCCAAGATCTAGGTCATCCGTTACTGGCCAGCCCCAACCAAACTCACCGAGCTTCAAAGCTTCTTAGGCCTTGACAATTTCTATCGCAGGTTCATGTTGGGATTATCCTATATTGCATAGGCCCTCAGCCAAGTAACCAGGGGTGGTGGTAAGGAAAAATTTGAGTGGGGCTTGTCCCAACATCAAGCGTTCGATGATTTAAAATGCTTGTGCTTAGCCCCAATACTTTCATTACCGAACCTGCAACAACCCTTTGAGATCGAGATCGATGTTTCAGACTATGTTATGGGAAAAATTCTCACTCAGCACGACCACCCCGTGACCTATCATAGTGAGACACTATCAGATGTTGTCCGTAAGTACCCTACTTATGACAAAGAAATGCAATCCATTGTACAAGCCTGCCACTAGTTGAGACATTACATTCTCGAGAAGGAGACATTCGTTCACATAGATCATAAACCACTACTGTTCATGAAGACACAAGGAAAATTGCAGAATGACCTCCATCAGAAGTGGTTCACATACTTGCAGCAGTTCCACCTCAACATCAAGTATAAAATAGGCAGTACCAACTGAGTCACTGATTTCCTCAGACGACCTCCAGTAATGACACTCACCACAGTGCTAGACTATTGCAGCCACGAGAGCTCCAGGTGTCCCAACCTCTATGAGACAGACCTTGACTTCGCCACCACATACCAAATGTTGGGCACAAACTAAGTTGTCACTAATTTCCATATTCAGGACGAGCTATTATGCCAATTGGGCCATCTCTGTGTTCCATCAAGCGAGTGAGTGAAGGTGATTTGGGAAGCCCACTATAGTCGGGTGGCAGGACACTTCAGTGTAAAAAAGACAGTCACAGTGCTGCAGAAACATTTCTACTGGCTGAAACTTCGACAAGATGTCTGCAAGTGTATCAGCTCCTGCACTGCCTACACTATTTCCAAACCAACCACTAAGAAACAGGGCCTGTACAACCCCCTGCCTACTCCTAACAGGCCATGGGAATCCATCTCAATAGACTACATGTCGGGTCTTCCATCCAGCAAGAGGGGAGATGATTGTGTCTTTGTGGTTGTTGATCGCTTTTCCAAGATGACAATCCTGACTGCTTGCAAGAGGAGCATAAAAAAAAATGCCGTGCTGCCAAGCTCTTCTTTGAACAAGTCTGGGTACATTTTGGAATCCCACAAACCATTGTCTTAGATCAAGACTGTTAGTTCCTCAACACATTTTGGTCGAGCCTTTGGTCATTGATGGACACCAAGCTCACCAAGTCCACTGCCTTCCACCCCTAGAAATATGACCAAACTAAGGTCATCAACGGATGATAGTGCATATCCTGTGCATGTACAATTCCAAACACCCCCGCACATGGGATGAGAGTCTTCTCTATGTTCAAAATAGCTACAACAGAGCCCTACATAGCTCAACCGACCACAAACCCTTTCAGGTTGGATTGAGATTCCAACCATTGGGTCCTATGGATGTTGCACTACCTCTTGCAGCCACCTCGACCGATTCATCACCTGCTCCAATTGAAGATGAAAAAGCCTCCCGGTTCATTGAGCGGATCCAACACATCTGCCAACAAGTGCAAGAAGTCCAATGCCAAGTACAAACAACGCCATGATCAACACCGGGTGCCACATAAGTTTCAGGTGGGAGACAAAGTGTGGTTACACTTGAAGAAAGAACGCTTTACATGGACCCATCGAAAGCTTCAACCACTCCATTACAGACCTTAAACCATCACCAAGGCTATGGGTGACAATGATTTTTAGCTCAACATTCCCCCTTTCCTTGCTGTAATATTTGAGATACAAAAAAGTATGTAGAACAAAAATAAATAGCTAGAAATGGCAGATGAACAACAATATAACCATAACACACCACAATAATACCAAAATGATACCAGAAGAACACTAGAAAGAGCACTTTGATTACTGAGAGCAATGTTCACTTGCCTCTTCGAGGGGGCAACCTACAACAGAGAAGAGCTCTATTACAATAATATCCAAGACAATAGTTCTCATACCCTCGAATCCTATTTATACTAAATATGTCTATCAAAAGAACCATCTAGAGGAAGATCCTTCTAGAAGCATAAGCTTCTATTAGGTCTTCTTACATTGGACTTACTCTTCCTTATTTCTATGCCTTATTAATATTGACCTTTATTACATGGAAATATATTATTCTACCTACATGAGGGGTTAGGTCCCTAACATGTCCTCCCCCTTAAAAGCAACCTTGTCCTCAAGGCTTGAGATGAGGAAATTGCTATAGAATGGTAGCTGGTTACCAAGTAACATCTGTTGGAGTTGTATCTTTCCACTGGACTAACACTTCCTTGATGGTTTGTTGACGCAAACAACGCTCACGTTGGTCCAAAACAACTTGTGGTTGTAGCCAAATGGAGCCTTCTTCGTCCAGATCGGGAAGGTTGGTTTGAGTTTGAAACTGAGTTCCATCACCTTCTTTAAGCAGGAAACATGAAAAACAGGATGGAGCTTAGAATGAATGGGAAAAGCTAACTGATAGGCCACCTGTCCCACATGCTTGAGAACGGTATAAGGACCATAAAATTTGGGTGCCAGTTTCTGACAATGGTCAGCCTTGAGGGAATTTTGCTTGTAAGGTTGAAATTGAAGAAACACCTAATCCCCTTCTGCAAATTGACGTTCAGAGTGACCTTGATTTGCTTGTTGCTTCATGAGATTTTGGGCCATGACCAAATTCTCTTTGAGGGTACAGAGAATAGCCTCTCGAACTGTAAGCATTTGGTCAACCGCCTGGACCTTCGAGACACCTGGAAAATATGAGAGAATTGAAGGTGGATTTTGTCCATATACCACTTCAAAAGGAGTCATGTGCGTAGTTGTATGGTACGAAGTGTTGTACCACCATTCAACGAGTGGTAACCATTGAGCCCACTAATTCTGCCTTTCCGATGCAAAACACCTCAAATATGTTTCCAAATATTTGTTGACAACTTCAGTTTGACAATCATTCTAGGAATGATAAGTTGTGATAAGATGCAATTAGGTGCCTTGTAGTTTGAACAATTCTTGCCAAAAATGGTTGGTGAAATTTGGATCGCGATAAAAAACAATAGAATGTGGCATGCCATGAAGCTTTAAGACCCAATCCATGAAAAAATGAGCCACAGTGGATGCTATAAATGGGTGTTGAAGAGCACATAAATGAGCATACTTGGAAAGATGATCAACTACCACCATGATGATTGATTTATTGCTCGATTTAGGTAAGTCTACAATAAAATTCATAAATATATCCCACCAAATAGCAGGTGGAATCGGAAGTGGTTGTAGTGTGCCAGGAGATTTGACTGTTTTTCCCTTGTTGCGTTGACACACGTCACATTCAACTACAGAATTACAAACGTCCTGTTTCATACCTTTCTAGAAAAAAAGAACGTTTGAACCGGTCATAGGTTTTGGTAAACCTCGAGTGCCTAGCTGTGGGTGTAGCATGAAGCTCAGAAAGTATCGTGGATTTAAGTTTTGACTGTTTACTTAAATATAAATGACCTTTGTATCGAAGCTCATCATTGAGCCAAGAGTACCCTGGGGAAACTGGAGAATTGGATTGTAATTGTTGTATCAGATGCAAAATTTTGGGATCGTGTATCCATTCCTGGCGAACAACTTGGAGTCAATCTAGTACAATGAAAGAGAGAGAAAAAAGAGACCCTTCATCTTCATATTTTCTAGAAAGTGCATCAACAACCACATTGTCTTTGCCTTTCTTGTAAATGATCTCATAATCATATCCAAAGAGCTTAGTCACCCAGTTTTGTTGCTTGAGGGAGGAAAGGCGTTGTTCCAAAAAGTACTTGAGGCTTTGATGATCTGTCTTAATTTGGAAGCATTTCCCTAATAGATAAGGGCACCAAAGATCCATGACATGCATAATAGCCAACATTTCCTTTTCATAGATTGATTTGCCCAAGTTTCTCTTAGACAATTGTTTGCTGGTAAAGGCCAAAGTTTGACCCTCTTGCATAAGGACAATGCCAATTCCTTTCCTTGAAGCATCACATTCCAGGAAAAAGGTCTTTGTGAAATCAGGAAGGGCCAGGACTGGAGTGGTGCACATGGCCATCTTCAAGGTTTGAAAATCCCGAGCAACTGTTGGAGTCCAAGTTAAAGAATTATTTTTAAGGAGTGCAGTGAGAGGTGCCGCAATATTTCCATAATTCTTAACGAACTTGCGATAATAACTTGTTAAACCTAGAAATCCCCACAAGATTTTGATAGTCTTTGGGTGAGGCCAATCTTGCATAGCTTCAATCTTTTTAGGATCTAACCTTATGTCGGACTTGCCAACAGGATGACCCAAGTACTCGACTTCTGAGGTGACAAAAACACATTTAGATTGTTTGAGGAAAATTTGGTGCTAAGAGAGTAGATGGAGAACTCAATCCACATGATCAAGATGGGATGTCCAGGTTTTGCTGTAGATGAGGATATCATCAAAGAAAACTAAGACCAAATGATAGAGAAAAGGATGAAATACATGACTCATGAGGCTCTGGAAAGTGGATGGAGCATTACACAAGCCAAATGGCATGACCAAAAACTCATAGTGGCCCTCATGGGTTCTAAAGGCAGTCTTAGGAATTTATACCTCTTTCATATGGATCTGGTGGTAGCTAGAATGAAGATCAATTTTAGTAAAGAACTGGGCATCACTTAATTCATCCAAGAGGTCATCAATGACAAGAATGGGAAATTTGCCTTTAATGGTGAGTTTTTTGGGGGCGCGGAAGTAAGGACACATGCGCCAATAACCTTCTTTCTTAAGTACCATGACCACAAGAGAAGAGTAGGGGATTGTACTCGAGCGGATAACACCCGCGTTGAGCATTTCTTGAACCATTTTCTCAATTTCATTTTTTTTGGAAAAGGGGTGATGATACAGATGAATATTGGAAGGAAGGCTTCCTGGGACAAGGGGAATGTGATGATCATGAACACCACATGAAGGAGGGAGCCCCTATGGAGTGGAAAAAACCACTTGATGTTTAGATAGGATGGCTTGGTGGTCCTGTGACACAGAGGGTGTCTGAGTTGCTTGTATGGCATGGAGTTGGGAAATAATGCCAGAATGACCTTTTTTGAGCAGCTTTTCCATGTGATGGGAACTAATGATCTCTGGGAAACTGACAATGATGCCTTAGAACTTATATTGTTGGCCCTCCTGGTCGAATTGCATGGTTAATTCCTTAAAATCCATGAGAATGGGGCCCAAATTCCTTATCCATTCTGCATCCAACACAATGCCACAACCACCCATGTTGATAGCAAACATATGAGATTTTAGGTGGTAACCATCAATTTGAAGACAAATTTTCACAACGCCCTTCACATTTCATGGACCCACCATTGACAATCACGATTTGGAAATTATTGACTGCACAAATATAGCAATTAGTTTCTTGGGCAATGCAATGATGAATAAAATTATGGGTGCTTCCACTATCAATGAGAATGATGACCTTTCTATGCTTGATGTAACCAATTAACTTGAGGGTTTGGGGAGCAGAGAAGCCAGTGAGAGCATTTAGGGAAATGATCAATTCTACTTCGGGAGGGTCTGAGGGAGGGGTTATGTCAGTGGGTTCAGGTGACACAGACACAAGGGGAGTCTCAATATCCTCTTTCTAAACATCCTCCGAGATGGCCATAAAAATATTTTGTTCCTTACAATTGTGTTCCGGAAAATATTTGTCATCACAATTATAACAAAGGCCTTTGAGTTGGAGTTCAACTATTTCGGCCCTGGTCAATTTTTGGATCTTTAGTAGAGTAGAAGGAGGAGTGGGAGTTACTGGTTTAGTGCGAGGAATAAAGGAGGGTTTTTTGTTTTGGGAAGAGAAAACTCGTTGTGCTTCCTTATCTCTTTTAGTAGCATCCACCCAAATTTGAGGCTGAGCCATGAGGACATGCACACAAATCTCATCCTCGAGGTAGTTGATAAAACATTCTCGGAAAAAAGCATCAGGCATGCCCTCTGTACGAAAATCACGTCTCTTAAAAGAAGCTATAAATTCTTCCATGATACCAGATTGTTTCAACTTTGTCAAATGACCTAAATGGTTGGTGTCAGTGTCAAAGCGTTCATAAATCTCTACCACAAAGTGTATCCAAGCCACATACCCTTGGCGGGTATTTTTTCTCCATAGCCACCATTTCCAACGTTCTTGATCTAGATGGAGAACACCATACCAGAGTTTGGCCAACTCATCCGTAATGCCATACAAAGAGAAATAATGTTCCATTTGAGTTACCCAGCTAGTGGGATCCGATCCATCAAATTTGGTCACATCCACGCGCGGAAGATGTAGGTCACGCTGAAAGTGATGGGGATGAAAATTCTGGGAATGAGAGGAATTTTCACCTTCGGTATGCAAAGGTGGTTCAGATACGGGAAGATCTACAATGATACTCATCTTAACAAAAATCATCGTACTAACAGATTCAAGCTAGGTAGTAATGTCTTGTTTGAGATTGTCTTTGATTTCCGCGATTGAGGTGGCGATGGATGAATGCATCTTTTAATTGATGGTGGAAATATTAGCACTGAGTTGTCGCACTTCTTGTTGGGTTTCTTTGAAATTAGAGTGCAAGGTAGTGGAGTGAGCTTCCAAGTCTTGGCTATGGGTATGGGCCATGATGACGAGGGAACACAAAAAGGGGTGGGTGGGACCACACAGAAAATAGGTTATGGGTGAAGTGTAGTACAACGATTAGGGCGATGAGTGGAATCCAATGGGGTAAATCCGAAATAAGGGTGTTGGAAGGGGGTCGGGTCCACAAGAAAAAAAAATTGCTAAAAAATGATAGGTATGACTGTGATAAGGGAAAAGAGAGAAATCCAACGGAATAGGTCTCAAATAATGGTTCCAACAGGATCTAATTTTTTTTTTTTACTCATGCGGAGTGATACCCCGATCTGAAGAATACTACAGTGATGAAATTCCCAAATAATTAACATGAAGAAATGTGTAGAAATTTTGCAACTCGAATGCAAGAGACACAGTTGCGCCACAATAGATCTTTTCTATTTTGTTTTTGTTTCCGTCCCAAGGGTTAGGTATTCAAGGGTTCTACAGACAAGGTTTTTCCCTATGCTATAACTCTCTGATATACGTGTGGGGTTCAATAATAATACTCGAACCAATATCTCAGGGCACCAACTAAGGAGGCTAGACTGTGCCCTTATCCGTACTACCTGACTACCCAGGTACTAGAGAGTATCTTCCCGAGTGCTATTCTCAGTGACATTATAACAGTTAGGCGAATGATGAGTTTATCTATGGAGGGCTTCATGGGATCTAGGCTGATTCGTATACAGGTGATGTCTGATGCGCTACCACTCGAAGGGGTACCGACATGGGTTACAAGGGTGGCCAACAGATGTGCTCTTAAGTACCACTTGTATTTCCTGCGTGTATGAATCCCTGACCATGGGTTTATGCGTGCAATGATAGATATCTGTAGCTTAAATACGTGGGAATATGTCTCTACCCTGAAAAAAAATTAACCCACAATTTTCCACCGAGGAAGGTGCTATGATACCACTTGTAATATTCCAGATATAAAAAGTATGCAAAACATAAATAAATAGCTAGAAATGGTATATGAACAACAATATAACCAGAACAAACCACAATAATACCAAAATGATACTAGAAGAACCACAGAAAGAGCACTTTGATTACTTAGAGCAATGTTCACTTACCTCTTCGAGGGGGAAACCTCCAGCAGAGTAGAGCTCTATTACAATAATATCCAAGACAATAGTTCTCATACCCTTGACTCCTATTTATACTAAATATTTCTATCAAAAGAACCATCTAGAGGAAGATCCTTCTATAAGCGGAAGCTTCTATTAGGTCTTCTTACATTGGAATTATTCTTCCTTATTGCTAGGCCTTATTAATATTGACCTTTATTACATGGAAATATATTATTCTACCTACATGAGGGGTTAGGTCCCTAACACTTTCCTTGCACCCAATTTTCAACGTGGATATCCTTCGACCATACTTCCCACCATTGTTGGAAACCTCAGAGATAGAAAAACAATTGAAACCAACAGATCTGAACCCTGACTACATGCAACATGCATATAGTGATTAGATTGTGGACACACAGGTCAAGGGCACTCGCCAGCAAAGGATCCAACTTTATCGAGTTGTCAAAGCAGGGCATCTCCTGCACCAAGGAAAGTGGCTCACCCGGGGCCAAATTCAACATAAATTTCCTCATGTGATGGGGGCACTCAACGCAATGGATACCATTTCCTCCTAAAGGGGGAGGATTGATCCATATGGATGTCGGTGGCCTCCCACCTATTCCAACGCTGGCTTATTTTGGTAGTTTTTTAGTTTGGTAGTTTTTTCCTAGTTTTTGGGTTCTTGACTTCCAGGGTCGTTTTGAGGCCCTAGACAACATTTTTAGGGCTCTCCACAGTCAAATTGTAGACAAAGTCAAAGTCTGATGACAACATGTGTATTCCTCGGATAGACATTTCCAACGGGCTATCGTGCGCCTAAAACACAAGTCGTATGCAAAAGTTATGACCTCGAGAAGTTGATGTACTTGCTTACCCCAACGGGGCCCACATGACTTTTGGCGCTTCATCTCCTAGGGTTAGGTTTTTGGATGTCCAAGGTTTTGGTATTCTTGTTTATTGTAAAAAGGCTTGGAGAGCCTCATTGTAACCATCTTCTTTTGAATGAGTGCAACCGTCACATCTCTTCTCAGAGATAAGTTGCCACCATTCTAGCAAGTTTGTTTTCCGTTGCATTTTATAGGTTGAACACATTTTCTTACTGAATAAAAACCAGTCTTACTGTATCTCTATTATTATATCTCTGTTATTCTTGTGTCTCTGTGTTAATAATAATAATAATTTGTATTCATTTTCATTCTGCTCATAAAATCTAGATCAATATGTGGCCAAATTTCTTGGAGGATGCCCAAACACCTTTTAGACTCTAAGAAAGGGTGGAAGTAGGATAACTGACTCAAGAAATATTCCCCTTAATTTTCCAACAATCTCATGGATTCCCAACACAAATTTTGACCATGTACAAGTGGAGACTTGAGCTAGGAAAATTGAAATCTATGTACAGTATCCAAAGATGAATAATGGAATGACCAAACAATAACTATATTCCTTCAGTTTCCCTGGAGCTAGGTTTAGTTGTGTATGAACCTTTAATTGATAACAACCAAGCATTTGATCTGCTTAGAATTTAGGGTTAGTATTTATGCTTTGCAACCAATAAGTGAAATGTGGAATGACTTTCTCCATGAGCTTAAGGTTCACTTGCAACGCTGGGACATTGAATATTGCATGAGTGAGGTTACTCCTCAAGCTGGAGATAACACACAATGTTTGGGAAATGAGGAATAGGTGTGTGGGTCTCCCTTGAGTGCTATGGTTTACACACACAACAAGGAAGTAATGCATGGGATCTATATGGTGAGGAAGATAGTGCAAGATGCCAAGACAATAAAGAAAACTACCCAACAAACAATTATACATCTAACAACAATGTAATCGAACTAGCACTTATTTGGAGCGCCCAACAACAATGGAATTCACCCAACAATCAATTGGAGCACCCAACAATAATAACATAATTCGTCCAACAATTAATTGGAGTGCCCAACAACAATAATGGAATTATTCCAACAATTAATTGGAGTGCCAGTAACCATAATGGAATTCGTGGGCAACAAAGAAATGGCCATCAACAACTTAGACTCGTCCATAGGAAGAAATGTGCAATGAGCCACTCATAACAATTACAAATAGATGCATAGTAGCAATTCAGAGATTATTGTCAATTTTAATTAACTACACATGTTAATTTAAACGAGTCATTTTCTCAACACACACAGAGGAAAGACATCTCAATGATACATGATTTTTACCCTAGAACCTAATTGGTAAAACCAATCGAATGGTGCTCATTATTATTCTTTATTCAATTTTGTAACTTTACAATGCTCTCCTCCTCCTTGGCCAAAAATCCCTTTGGAATCAGCGAGAGTGAAGAAATAGGAAGAGCTAGGGGGTGAGAGAGGGCCAACATCCATGGCTCTTCACTTCTCGTTGCCTAGCCTTTTCTCTTATCCATTTCCTTGTCATTTTAATCATTCTTCTTTAAATTTTCTCTTACATGATTATTATCTTATTCCACATTATCTTTCATTATAGCACATGAATTTCATAATGTTGATTGATCATCAATTTGTTTTGCAGATATTGAGTCTTATCCATTCTTCAATTATGATTCATTTCAGATCACATGTCTAGCTAGACTAACTACATTATTCACAACCTATTTGTTGGGATAGACGAGACAAGTGATGAAGGTGTTCTAACCAAGTTATCAAACATTCCACAAAATAAATTATAAATTGAAAACCCAAGGATTTTGAAAGCAATGAGAATTTGTAAAAACACCAAAAATAAGAGGTGTTTGATTAAAATAAAGGTGGAATCAATCTAAACAAAACAAATCATTCTAAACAAACTTTCCTAGTTAACAGGATGTGATATATTCATCAATGAAGACCTAATCATTCTAAACAAAGTTTCCTAGTTAAAAGGATGTGGTATATTCATCAATGAAGACCTTATCCCATAAGACCAAATTGGATTGAGAAAGGAAGTTGAAAAAGTAAAAGATGCCATGGATGTGGGAAAATGGGCTATAATAAAGAATAAAAGAGTAGTAATAAAGGATAACTTTGAAACTACCAAATAGGGATTGTGGAAACTTAGGATCTTGATATGGAATTGTCAAGAATTCCCTTCAAGGAATGGTCCTAAGTTAAGCTGGATACCAACCTCAATTGAAGTTGTTTTCTTGTTGAAACATGAGAACATGAAGAATCCAAAATCCTTGTTTTAGATGAGTATACATTCTTCTCTATTTATACTTATCTTTAATACTTAGGGGGAGATGTAGTATTTGTTGCTACATCAATAAGGAGATTAATT
>JZKD02S2034969.1:34425-46801 GCA_000966675.3 Picea glauca | reverse complement strand
AAATTAATATATAATATTTTTAAATTTTTTATATTAAAATATATTTTTAATTATATATTAAAATAAAATTTTATAAAGTACCAAATATCCGTTTAAAAAGGTTGTGTTTAAACCTAAACAAGTAAACCATTACCTTCCCCAAAAAATCATAATAAGCATATGTTTACAGAAATGGCCATATCATAAATTAATTATAAATTATAAAAAACTAGAGAATGAAAGAGAAAACAGGATGCTTATCTTTCCAAAATCTACGGAAAAGCTTAAAAGCCGCAGCCATAGATAGTAGGACAAAAGCATGTGCTCTCTTTAACATAATATTTCTTTAAACAAGTATTCCTTTTACTTTTACAAGTCAGTGGTTTTTAAAGGGAAAAATTGAAGCAAGATTTTTTTAATTGAAGCAAGATTTTTTTAATTCAAGGTAGTAAAATTTATTATAATTTTTGTTAATTAGTGATTAAATAATTATTAATATTTGATATTTATAAATGTAGATTGATTTATCATTATTATTTAAAGAAAATTATATTTTTTTCTGGAATAAAAAGGGAAAATCCTATTAAAAATGTTTAGATACAAAAAGGTATATAACAACAGTTTGCTAACTGTTTCGTCGAGTTAGAGGAAATCGAGACAGATGACAGACTGTGATGTCTATGTCAAAATTGGCAGTCCGCCATCTGCCCTGCCAAAAGGAAACTAGGGCAAGTGACGGGCTGAAGTCTTTACACCATTGTTCATAGCAGCCATGAAAATTAAACTGGAAGTAAAACTGGACATTGAACTGGAAATTAAACAAGCATCTAAGCATGAAATTGAAACTGTGTTGAAGTAGCGCAAGGAGCAAGACTGAACTCCAATCCACATAATTACCTGGTAGCATCGAATGTTGCGTCCCAGGGGTCGTCATTGAGAGGCCCATTCCGAGTCTGCACCACAAAAGGCCTTGCGCACGTCGGACATTTCTGGTCGGCATGTGCATTTGAGTATGCCCCATATAACATGTCGATACGCTGGTGCATGAGGATGTCACAGTGGATCTAATCCACCATCTGGCTTCCAAGCTCGAACACTAGCACCAGTTGCTCCCGGTGGAAGAATGACAAGGGGTCTTGCCATGGTTCCGGGATTATCATAATAGGTGGTGGCGCTAGGACTGGGCCACCCTCCACCGCCATACCACCGACTGCCTCGCCTATAGCCTCATGTACTCCTTCCTTGTCTTTCGTCGTCTCGAATTTCTCCTCTGTCCCAAGATCCTCGACTTCTTATGCTGCGTTTGAAATTTTGAGATCACCTGGAAGCGTGGCGTCCTTGGGGTCAAGGTGGAGGAATTCCTCCTCAACGATGCAAGTGTAAGCATCATTTGCCTTCCACACAGACATGTCTGTAATATCCCCAAGGACGAGCTTCGATTGTATTTATAAATTGTAAACATATTTTGTAGGCTGGTGAGCTGAGTTATAATAAGTTAGGAGGATTATTTGGTGATTAGGCTGGAGAGCTTAGGTGTTAAAGGTCAGGAGCCTGATTTTGTATATGTAATTATGCATATCATTAATAAAATATAAACATCATTGCGTACAGACCGACCACGAAGAAAGAGTGATGGGGGATTAAGCTTCCACAAGGTTGGGTAAGGGAGGAGGCTAAGTGTGTGGGTATAGGGGATAAGCTAGGGGGCTTACCTATAAAGGGGATAATAATTTATTATTATTTCTTGAAGGATAAGGTGGACATGTTGAGTGTTGTCCTAATTTCCTGTAAAGGGAATGTGTGCAAAAGGAAACACATGCAGCTCCAGGAAGACAAGTGTCGACCTGGGCACATGCAGTTAAAATTGATGAGTCAGTCGTGTTTGGGGTGATTCTTCCAACCTCCACGTGAGTTCGTTGGTCATTCATCCATCCAGAGTCTGAACTCGTTTTGCCTCTGCAATCGACCTCTGCATTGTTTACTGGTCACAAACCCAATGAGAACCCGTGGGAAAATCGTCGGACTGAGTCACGTCTTCCATGAAGCTTGAGCATCCCGTATATGTTTGTTCCGTGTGTGTGTCATAACGATTGGTTGTTGCATCCATGCAGTTCCTCGACTGAGGGTGGCTTGCTGCCGTCGGTTGTTTCTTACTGAGCCGTGTTGTGTCTTAGTGTGGACGGTTGTCGTTTTTGGACGTCCATAACCAATTTTCGGTTGCTACTGTCATCCCTGTGTGAATGAGTGTTGAACTGTTGTTGTCCTCACATGGCTGGAGTTGAGTCGAGGAGTGCATTGAATAAGTGGGTTGTCAGGCCCATGGTAGAAGAGGCAAGTTGTCAGGCCTATGAGCAACTCTCTCCAGGTGAGAGAGTATGTTGGGAAGTGGTTTTCTCCCAGAGAGAGTCCAGCGCCAGCTATAGAGCTCTGCAAATTCCTGATCCGGTCTGTTGCCGAGACCTAGAGAGGGAGGTGAAGAAACCGATGGACTGTGCTTGTGAAGGTGTATACTCCCGGGTCGAACAAGCATGTGGGGAATGAGAGTTCGTGAGTAGTGGGCATAAGAAGGATATTGGAGAGAATTCTTCCGGTTGCTTTGTGGACTTTCCTGTAACCTAAGCCTAGTCTAGGATTCCCTTGCCCTAGGTGGAGCTTGGTCCTAGCTTGGGGGTGACCCATTGCTGAGCGTGATGAGCAACGTGGTCTATGGCTGGGAGGTTCATGGAAGGTCTACACGTAGTTGGTGTATTTACTTCAGCTAAAGATAAGTATCAGTCTGTGATTAATTTATATGTTATGCATGTTTGTTTGAATGTTATCATGTGTTCCGTTGCATGTATGAATTGTTGTTAATTCTATTTAAATCTGAATGGTAACAAAAACTCTATGTTAAAATGTGTTAATTTGATTTAATGCATACTATATTTATATGTGAATGTTCCGCAGTGGTAGCATTACCCAGTCTTTGTGGAGGGTCGAGGATGCTACAGTTTGGTATCATAGCTATGTCAGAGTTGAGTAGTGGCATTACCCAGGTCAGTTGGTGGTTGGGGATGTTACAAATTGGTATCTGAACTTTAAAGGCCAAGTTAAGGTTGTGTTGGTAGCATTACCCGGTCTTTGGAAGGCCAGGGATGTTATAATATGGTATCAGAGCATGGTTACAACACTGAGCTTGGATGGGCCATGTTAGTGGAAGTTGAAGTAAGAGTTTCGGAAGGAGTTGTTGTCGAAATGGACAAAACACAAGTTCTGACCCAAGGTTTCAATGCGGAGCCTGGATGGGCTGGATAAGTGGTCATTGCACCCAAGGTTTCAAGAGAAAATTGTGTCTGAAGAACCAATTTCGAACCCCAGAACCTTCCTAAGTGACAAGAAGTTACCTTGGATGTGTTACGAAGCTTTGGAGGAGTAATGGTGTCATAAAACCACGATAGAAGTGGTGATTGGACCGCAGAGTAATGTGTGAACTGGTGAAGTAATGATTAAGTTTCAATTGTTTCTCTCATGTGAATTGCGAGTGCAAGGAGTGCACATTGTCTGCAAGAAGTACGTAGACAGAGGTGAGTTAGCCTCAGAGAAGCTCTGGAGAGATATCGTTGAACCTTCATCAGCATAAGTGCAAGGAGTGCATAGGAAGAACTCTGTGTTGAGTTCAGAGAGAGATAGAGTCACTGAGAACTCTATAGGGATCTGTCAGGCGAGCATCGAGCGAGTGCAAGTGTGCACAGAGAGAACTCTTTGTCGAGTTCAGGGAGAAGAGTATAAGAGGAAGATACTCACAGAGTTGTTGAACACTCTGTAGAAAACGCTCAGCAAGGTGTGCTTTGAGCAGAAGGTTGCTAGGAGGGCATGAAGTTTTCCTTTGAAAGGAAACAAAAGGGTCGAGACTCTTAAGAGACTGAGTAAATCAAAAAGCTTAGAAGAGATAACGCAAGGAGTGCATGGGAGACAGACTCATTCTAAGTCCTAAAGCTCAGAAGAGATAACGCTTACATGAGCGAAGACGAGACTCGATAGATAGACTCGAAGGAGGAGCAAAGGTCAAAGCCTTTGAATACTTAGAAAATATTCTAAGTCAGAAGAGATCTGAACCGTTGGAGGTAGATCTCAGTCGTCCATTTAGAAGCATCGTCAAGATTGTGAGATCGACGATCACCTCGCATTGTGGGGATATAAAGTGCTCGAGCTTTAGGAAGTCGAGGGCGGGCCGCAATCCAAACCACCGTTTTGGAAAAAGAACATGTGTAGGCTCAAGGTGAATTGCGGGATGAAAAATAGTTTGGTCTCAAACCACCTTTGAGCGTGCTCGTAATCACGTTTTTGCGTGAGGTCACCACCCCACGTCACCTTTAAGGAGGAGCCAAGGAAAAGGGGAGAGTGGACTTGCTAAAGTCCCGAAGTGATTTGAGACCATCCATCCTCTGGAAGGACACGTGGTGGAAATCCATCAGTTTCGGGTGAAGGCACTCCGAGAGGAATGAGCGCACAGAAGTTTGAAACTTCCGAAACACAAAGAGCCGAAGTAAGTTTCAACTGTCTGATTTAAGCGGACACGTGGCGTAAATCCACAAACTTCAAAAGGGAAGGTACCTTTGTTTCGAAGGAGAACATATGAGAATCTGTTTGGAAAGATTCCACGGTCTATTATGACTGTTGGATACAGGAAAAAGTGTGGGAGTTAACTGTTGGAGCCATTCAGACTTCGCGAGTTTGATGAATGGAATGAGTTCGTCATAAGGGAGGTAAAATCCCTAAAGTTCCGAAGTTCGGAAGCAAGTTAGGGACCGTTCATCGTCAAGGAAGACAGGTGGCCTAAGCCTGTACACTCCGGATAAAGACCCGAAGTAGGTTCTGGACGTTGATTGCTAGGAGGAGTACGTGTCGATATATCGACGTCATCGAGTGAATTACACTGGGGTCTCAGTTGAGAATTGAGACTATTGAACCCCGAAGTCTCGAAGTAGATGAGAGCCGTCGATGTGAAGGTGGACACGTGGCACCAGATCTAGAACTCCGGAGGAAAGCGAAGGGGGAAAAGTCCAAAGACTCGAAGAAGATTTCAATCGTTGATTGAGGGGGGAGCTGAAGAATCATTGATCTGGTTGAGGAGACTAAAGTCCCGAAGCGGGAGCAGAGTTGTCGATTCAGAAGGACACGTGGAAGATGATCTGTTATTTCGGGGAAATCTCTTTGGAAGAAACGATAGGTTGAGAATTGAAACTCACGAAGACTGAAAAGCCAGAATCAACCGTAACCATTGATTTGGAAGGGAGCTACGTGTCAAACAGATCATGTGGATCTGGGAGGGCATGTGAAAGACATGAAAGGAGGATAGATAATAGTTGTTGATCATGGATCGTCGCCAAAAGCAAGAGATCGACGGTCGAGAAGAATTGCGGGGCCAGAACTTGCTCGGATGTTAAAAATCTGAGAGTGGGCCGCAATTTATACTACAGTTTTGACAAAGTGATGTGTGCTAGCTGGAGGTGAATTGTGGGGCGAAAAGCAGGTTGGCCTAAAACCACTCTTTCCCACGCTCGCAATCACATATTTCTGTAAGGTCACAACTCAGGGCCATATGAAGGAAGGGGCTAATGAAAAAGAAGCTAGCGTCTGGAACTTGACGTTTCAGAAGAGCACAGACGAAGGTCTCGGGTATCACAGGACCTGCGCCTTAGGAGAAAAGGGGGCCTGTGTATAATTGTTTTGGGTTCAATAAGGAGCCCGAATGGTTGATCCGACTTAGAAGGAAGAAGATCCTAGACCCGGAGTTCGTGCAGCCCCAAGGAGAGCCGGGGGGGTCTGCATCAATATGGATGTGTAATTTTGCATATGTACATGCTTGGATATGCATATAACATGCTGGTGAACTTAGAATAGTCTGTTATTATGAAATAATGTTTGAATATGACTAAATAATGGATTATATATTCAGGAAAAAGATACAACAGGGTTAAATATGTGGATGTTGTTGTTGCTTATAATTTCCATCGAGGTGAAGACCCGTGAGGATGGCAGGAATGGTGATCAAAATGATGAAGGGGGGAGTCTGTGAGCTTCTACAAATATCAGTTGGTCAGACAACAAAAAGTAGGTTGGTAACAACCAGGTAGGTATGCATTTAGTTTATGTTTATGCATACATGTTGAAGGGGATCAAGGTAAGGATTCTCTCAGTTAATTTTCAGTATTTAAATTGATATGTAATGGCCGAAGGCCTAGAGTGTGTAAGTGTTGTTGATGCTAGAATGCACTTAGATAAAATGTTAGTTGCATATTATGTTATGATTGGTTATGGGATCATAACCAGGTTAATTCAGGAGACATACTCCTTATATAACAATGAATACCCATAGAGCCATGAGTGACAACTCAAGAGGTTGGAGATACCACTTGAAGTTATGATGGTAAGGTGAAACAAGGACTTTTAGTTAATTCTATGCAGCTAGCAAAAGAGAAACGGAGAGTACAAGAAAACCTCAAATACTAAAGTATTATGTCGGGAAAGGGCTGAAGAAGTTCAGTGCTGAAGAGTAACTGGATGTTGAAGAATCCAAAGTCTATAAAACAACTTGGTGTGGAATTTGATTCATCCAAGTACGAGATTGGGTTAGTTGGACCCGGAAAATTAACGAAAGATGAAAGTTAATATCAGCTTAGTTTGGGACTATAAATGCAAAGGCAACCAAGAGTGATTTGGCTAGAAAGTGCCCAGGACAAAAATAGTCATGTACAGTAACTACAATGAGAGCACAAGAAGATTCAGGAATCTGAGAAGAATTAAATACTTCTAGGATCAGCAAGAAAAATTTTTTATAGGGAGAAAGAAGTTGATGCAATTTTTGTGGTAGCAAGTATGTTATGGCTCGTTGGGTTAGCCAGAGGAAAGAATGATTGCATGTTTGCAAGTGTTGTTGCATAAGGAGGGAAGAAACAGAAAGTTGAAGTGTTGGTTATAAGTTTGATAAAAGAAGCATGAAAGCTTCTACTGCCATCAAACATTCAGGTAGTATATAATTTATTAATGGCAGTCATGCAGGTATGAGTTTTTATTACTCTTTTTGCATAATTGCTGAAATGAAATTTAGGTAATAATTTCCTCAGCCAAAGTTATTTTATAAAATCACATGATTATATTATTGAATGCTTACCACTAGATGTGGTAAAGGATGGAGGCCGGTATTAATTCAAAGTTTTTTAGCTTCTAAATGCACACACTGACATAGTAGAATGTCATGTTAATTTGGTTATGGGGTAATAACCAAAGAATTAAAGATAAGAAATGGTTATAGGAATGAATGTCATTAAGCTAGTTATGTATGAGACCAGGACATGGTTGGATATGGAAAGGTTATGAGCCACACAGGTACTAAAAACTTCCTACCTTTAAATAAAACTTGGACTACAATCTTTTTGCTAACACTAATGAACATCACATAATTATATTCTTGGTGTAGCATTCAGGTCGAAAATGAAGGCATTCAAATAATTGGGAAGACAATAGAAGGTGTGTGGAGAATGTGACAACACATTGACCATAATTCCAACTTATGAATGGTGAGATACATGACTGAGATAAAGAGCACTATGTAATTCAATGCAAGGGTGCATTGAATAAATAGGCATTGAGAGTTGTACTCATGTCTAGTAAGGGGCAGAGTTGCACTCATATATGATGGAATTGTATACTTAAATGCACTTGGTTGAATGCATTTTGTGAGTGCATGTATATATGTTTCTGGCATGTAAAATAATTATACTAATGGATGGAATGTTGCTAACTCATGAAGTTGAGAACATTTCAGGAACTGTTAAATATTGCAACAAGAAAGTTGCAAGCCAGGTAGTCACAGGAATAGAGACCACAAAAAATTTTATGTTCAGAAAATTGAAATAATAAACTTATTGTTATTAATTATGAACATGAATATGCATATAATGATGAGTCATTTTGTTTGGTTAAATTGTTTGGTAATTGTGATTGAATTGCTAGGTGCAGACAATTCTAAGATCATTTCATAAGGTGTTGTACATGTTGAATTATGATGTACAGAAAATACTAACAATTTGTTGGCTGTATGGAAGAGGAAGCATTACAAGAAAAATGGTATGCAGTTTGGTGCCTGTGGAAAACCACAAGGATGGCTGCATTCATAATTTGGCAACAACCAAGATGAATTATGAAATAGAATTTCATGTTTTGGGGAAAAATTTGAATTCCCTTTTGAACTAATTGGAGTTCCTAAATGAATTCTTTTATGTTTCCTCATGATAAATGCACATGGGTGATGCAAATGAGATGATGTTGATTAAATTTAGAATGTGGACTACAAAGAGTAGCTCGGGGAAGATGTTGATTGAAAATATCTAAGGGCAGTTGGAACTTCGAGAGACACGGTGCTCTGAGACTTCCTGAGTTGACCTGTTCTTGAAGCCCAAGGAAAGGTAGGTGTAGCAACCGATGGACTATGTGACATTGAAGGTGTACACTCCTGGGGTGGGACAGGCATGTGGGGAATGAGAAACCGTTGGTTGGAGTGTTGTTGAGGTTTGGTACCTTGACCTAGACCATGTGGATATGGATTGTGGACTATTGCTATCTTGGGAAGTCATTGCCTCGATGGAGTCATAGCCCTGCTCAGGGGTGGAAGGTCTTCTCAAATCAAAAGATAAGTACAATTCTCTATTTATTGTATGTTTTGTATGTTGTATACAGGTTATAATGTTATTAGAATTGTTTGTATATACATATATATACATTGCATATATGCTTGCATTACCTGCATCCATGACCGTACATAATGTGTTTCATATTTCATTTCTTAAGAAATATATATATATATACCTGATGCTAATCATGTAATCGATTGAAATGTGCTTTAGGTGGAGCAAGAAGGCATCTTGCAAGTGCATCTAGTGTGCATATTGGACCGGAAAAATAAGCAGCTTCGAAATCGAGCCATTGGGCTTGTAAAGATCTAGTGGACCTGGTACGGTCCTGAGGACGTGACATGGGAGCATAAGGATGCTATGCGGGCATAATACCCACATCTTTTTTAAGATTTTGGAAATTTTGTTGATGCTGTGTAAAGAGTTGCACTGAGGACAATACAAAAATAAGGGGAGGGGATTGTAATATCCGCAAGGACGAGCCCTAGTTGTATTTATAAATTGTAAACATATTTTGTAGGCTGGTGAGCTGAGTTATAATAAGCCAGGAGTCTTGTTTGGTGATTAGGCCGGAGAGCCTAAGTGTTAAAGGCCAGGAGCTTGATTTTGTATATGTAATTATGCAGATCATTAATAAAATAAAAACATCGTTGCGTCCAGACCGACCATGAAGAAAGAGTGATGGGGAACTAAGCTTCCACAAGGTTGGGTAAGAGAGGAGGCTAAGTGTGTGGGCCTAGGGGCTAAGCTAGGGGGCTTACCTCTAAAGGGGATAATAATTTATTATTATTTCTTGAAGGCTAAGGTGGACATGTTGAATGTTGTCCTAAGTTCATGTAAAGGGAACATGTGCAAAATGAAACACATGCAACTCCAGGAAAACAAGTGTCGACCTAGACGCATGCAGTTAAAACTGATGTGTCAACCGTGTTTGGGTTCATTCTTCCAACCTCTGTGTGAGTTACCTGGTCATTCAAACATTCAGAGTCTGAACCCGTTTTGCCTTTGCAATCGATCTTTGCATTGTTTCCCCTGGTCATGAACCTAGTGAGAACCTGAGGGAAAACCAATGGACTAAGCCGCGTCTTCCGTGAAGCCCGAGCATCCCGTATATGTATGTGTCATGTGTGTGTCATGACGGTTGGCTGTTGCAGCCACGCATTTCCTCGACTGAGGTTGGATTGTTGTCGTCGACTGTTTTTTACTAAGTCGTGTTGTGTCTTAGTGTGGATGGTTACCGTTTTTTGACATCCATACCCAATTTCTAGTCGCTATTGTCATCCCTATGTGAATGAGTGTTGAACCGTTGTTGTTTTCCTCACCTGGCTAGAGCTGATTCAAGGAGTGTGCTGAAGAAGCGGGTTGTCAAGCTCGTGGTAGAATGTTTATATGTGAATGTTCTGCAGTGGTAGCATTACCCAGTCTCTGTGGAGGGTCGGGGATGCTACAATTTAGTATCGTAGCTAAGTCAAAGCTGAGTAGTGGCATTGCCCAAGCCGGTTGGTGGTTGGGGATGTTACAAATTGGTATCAGAGCTTTAAAGGCTAAGTTAAGGTTGTGTTGGTAGCATTACCCGGTCTTTGGAAGGCTGGGGATGTTACAATGTCTATGTCTAGTGCACTAGCTCCCGCCGAAAATTGGTTGGGGGGCAGCCAATTATTTGGCACAATGAAGAGGAGGGATTCCGGAGGGACCTGAATTGGTTCCTCTGGAATCACCTTCTCCACATACGCCATTGGAGGCATCCTGATCTTCTCCCTGCGCTGAGTGCGGTCTATAGATAATATCAGCTCTAATTGTTGCCATGTTTAAAGGTATAAAAGGGATACGGCAGCAAGCTCTTAGTCGTTCTTCAATGATCATGATCCCTGAGAATAGTGACATTGCATCCTACAGCGAAACTGTCATGTTTAGTTTAATGTGGCATGCCATTGATCTAAGTGAGCGCCTTGCTCTACCAAAATAAACATTACTATTACACTATTTTAACAATAGACAAATTTGGACAAGTACTAAATCAAGAGTCAAGCATCAAATTCAAACAACAACAAAATCATTTGTAGGATAGATTTAAAGGCGTAGTTTGGTGATTACATTTATTATAAATCGAAGTAGAATTTCAATCACTCTGAGCTAAATCTCCATAGTGATTATCTTCTCCAATGTTTTGCACACGCGATTCTAACTCAAATGAATGCATTGTACTTGGAAGTCCATCATATTTTTTCTCTCGATAACATCTTCAATGATTCTCACTTTTGGAATAATTGTCGTATTTCATTACATTAAATTTTGACGAGTATGTTGATACGTGGAAGCGGATTAAAGTTAGTGCGTACCGACCTTGCTTAATTTATTTGTGCGTTGACCATACATAATTACCTTACCCCAAGTACAATGAGCGAAAACAATGTGTTTAACCTAATGAAACGTTTGAATATTTTTGTTTTATAGAAGTAGGAAAAAACTTCTAATAATGAGTTATGGAATTAATAGTGATATTATTATGTGGAAATAAAATTTAATAATTTAAAATAATTTATGGATGAAAGGTACACTTTTACTTAATGTTTCCAAGTCTTGAACCTTGACCAATTGTGTAAAGACAATGAACTTTTAATGAATTAAAAACCCTTTTATATTAAATAATTTTAGGAAGAAAATATTTTTATACTACTTTTATTATAGCGTGTTTAATTACATGTAAAATAGCACAGCTATATAATTTGGGCATTGTCTAAATATTGGATTTTTTGAAAATTTTCATTTGAATTGTCAAACAAATTTTGGTGAAATCACCATTTTATCACTCAAATTTGGAGTTTCAACAATTTTTTGTCGAATTTCAATAAAAATTGATTAGAAAATATACGCGTAAAAACTCCAAAAAGTCGAACTTTTAGACTACTCACATAATTTGTGGTTGATGCGATAATTTGTGGCATGGTTAATTTAAATATATCCCCTAGCCTCTTACAAGGTAAGCTAATCCATTTGCACTAATGTGAATGCAAGTGCATTCATGCCATTCAAGATGCAAGATGTATATGCCCACTACAATTTCCTTTCTTAGTGAAGAATCCCTTCCCATGATAATGAGTACAATATCTAGCGAAAATCCAAGCCTCAACCAATTAAAAAAATCCCACAAATATACAAATTCAACACACTATGAAAATCCGTGCATGTTCCAATGATAGAATCATATATAGAAAGATCAACCCATTATAATAAAGTAGACTTTGTAACCAAACAACTACAACAATAACACTAAGGAAATTGATCAATAATATACAAAATTGTAAAACAAGGTAGTAAGATGAATTGTTCATTTCACTGAGTGTTAAAATGAATTGTTCATTTCACCGAGTGTTAAAATGAATTGCTTTAATGAATTCAGGCTATGTAGCTACAACATTTTCTCATTGAGTTGGGCATTCAGTTTTATCGGTCGATCGTCATCTGGTGTGACAACCAAAGCACTCTGAAGTTCTATAGAGATCCATTTCAAAGGCAACAGACGAAGCACATCAAGATCCATATGCACTACATCTGGGACTTAATACACAAGGGGATCATCAACCTGCAGTTCTTTCCTTTGGTAGAGCAGACTGCAGACATCTTCACCAAGAACTTCACTAAGCAAAAGTTTCATTCTCTACGTAGTTGTCTTGGAGTGAAGGACACAATTGCTTAACAACTGTCCATTCTTCTTTTTACATACA
>JZKD02S2034969.1:16278-34375 GCA_000966675.3 Picea glauca | reverse complement strand
CACTTTATTTCAGTGTATCTTTTGTATTTGGGTACCTAACATGGCCTCGTTGCCAAGACCCATTCTTTATTTTCACCATAGTGATGTTCAGGGGGGGTGTTGGAGTTACTTCACATACACCTAAGATTTCTTTTTCCTAAGGTTTTTCTTGGTTTATTAGTCATTGTTCAGTCTCCTATATTTTAGGAAGAATATTCCTCTAGGGAGAATATTCTCTTTAGTTTTCACTTCAGTTTGATCAGCTGACTAGAGTCTAGATGCTACATTGGGATTATCACCATGCAACATTGGGATCATCACCAACTAATGCACATTGTCCTTGGTATCATCACCAGACTAGCGCATTACCCATGATTTCCTGATCTCCTCCCCACTTCACTCTGTTTCAGTCAGTTAACTGAAGACTGATAAACAAGTTAACTCAACAAGGTGGCAATTCACTCCCGTAATTTCCCGAGAGACTAGACTAGGTGGTAGTTTACTCCCATAACTGCTGGTGTGTGTCCATGTCACTCTAGAACACCACTATGGTGCATTGGCTTCTCCTCCAATGCGCATTGGTTGAGTTATACAGAGTATATAATGTATAAATTATTCATTATTCATTCGGTCAATGAGAATTTTTCCATTCTTTCTGTCTTGCTTCTTCTTTCTCAATTTCTCTCTGCAAATGTGTGTGTTACTTTCTAGCTAGATCTATTATGTGCAGGTTCAACACATTTACAATTCTACCACTTGTAAACCTTATTTATGGTCTTTGAAAACATGACAACCTCAACTAATTTTCAAATATGCTATTTTTTATTTTTATTTGTATTTTATAACAAATACACTTGAATTGTCAAAAATTTAAGTCTCATCCAAGTACTTGTCCATCAATCACAAAATGAATTCCTAAAATTTTAAATTTACAAAAATTATTTTAAAATTTTAAAATATCATGCTAAATAAAAATTTATAACTAAGCTTTTAAAAATTCTCTTCCATAACACTATTCACGTAAAACACATAGCAAATTCTCCTTGAGAATGTCATTCCCCTTCCTAGAACCTTCCCAAACACAACTCATGTTCTCTATAAGGAGGGATTATAAACACGAAGCAAATGAGAGCACAAAATCAAATTTTTTTCCAAACGTGGCAAAAAAATTGAAAAAAATTGATGGGGAGAAAATTTACTTGCAAGAAAACCAGGTTCCACAACTCATGAGGACTTACAGTGGCTATGAAGATAGTTGGCATTCAACATAAAAACTCTTCAACCTTAGAAATCTGCCATAAAGGAAAATTCTATGTAGGTATTATTTCAACCACTTGTCACGGGCTATGGAGATAGTTGGCATTCAACATAAATACTCTTAACCATCAAAATCTACCATAAAGGAAAATGCTATGTAGTTATTATTTCAACCACTTATCATGGGCTATGAAGATAGTTGGCATTCAACACAAACACTGGCATTGAAAGGATTTATGTTTCATCAATGATGTCCTAAAAGGATTTATATCTCATCAATGATGTTCTTCACAAATAGAAAATTAAAATTTTTAAATTTAATTTATTATTATGAAAAAATAGTTTAATATTTATATCTCATCAATGATGTTCTTCACAAATAGAAAATTAAAATTTTTAAATTTTTAAAATTTATTTTTTATTATGAAAAAATAGTTTAATATATCAATGATGTTCTTCACAAATAGAAAATTAAATTTTTTTAATATATTTTTTATTATGAAAAAACAGTTTAATATACTAAACATAAGAGAAAAAATCAAACCACTGCAAAGTCAAGGTAATTCGACTTAAAAATGAAATATCTGCTCCCTATTTTGACATAGAATAAAAATAATCTAATATAATATATTTTTGAATGAATCGTCTGAAAAGAGAGTTGTAAAGCTCAGCGGGTAGAGAGTCCATGGTCAGAAATAAAGAGCATATCTATGACGTTACTATCCTTTTTAATGTCCATGTCCCAAATCTTATCCATTTAAAACAGTGCATAGAGAATGAAGAGGATCCTTTGCAAATAAATAAAAATTTTACATGGCACCGTGTACTGACACCGTAAATAAATATGCAATTTATGCAATTAATGTTTTCCGTGATCATAATATCAAAGAATTATGGCATCTGGTGTTATTCATGTGGTGACTAAATTCTCACTAAATGCAAAAGGTAACAATTTCACATCAAATACTAAATCATTACTAAAAGAGAATTTACTTTGTTATCCTTTTTCATAAACAAGATTTGGTGTTGCTCAGCGAAAGTTTCGATGAAACTGCAAATAACACTTAACTAGATATATGATATCGCCGTGAAAGTACATTTTTAACGGAGCTTTTAATTAATCTACGTACATATAATCGTGGCCCAAAGCAGAACTTACAATAACCCAAATGAAATGAATGAGAGCGCATGTTAAATGGTATCAGAGCCAACTATGTTTTCAACCCGGGTATGATAACAGAGTTCTCTCTATGTTATATGTTTATTGGTATAATAATTAATCTTGAAAGTAGTATCAAGAGTCTCGGGTCTTTGAAAGATAAGGTTTCCACTCTTGTGACTTTCTGAAAGCCGTATCAGAAATTTCGGGCCTTTGAAAGACAAGGTTTCCACTTCTGCGACTTTCCAAGTTCTAATTAGTTATTGCCTAAGCATTGGGCTAGGGGATTATTCCACATTCTTTCACTCCGGTGCGAAGAACTAGAATTAAACGCCTTGCTTTTCTGAGCAGTAATAGTTATTACTTTCACTCTGGATAGATCTGTGTCTTTTCGAGATATTCAAAATACAGAAGAACTTAATACTTCTGGATCTTGCCATTCAATTGAAGAGTCAACATTCTGTCTCATGATTCATTATATGCCCACTATAGAATCGTTAGATCCCCGACTCCAAGACATTTATAAAGGGATGAGACCACCAGGGACACCAAGATATGGTTTAGGATATATTGAACAATGCGACCAAGTCATCCCAAACTGTTGTTTTAATAATCTTTTGCCTCCATCCCTCCAAAGGCCTTTTATTGAAGAAATCCATAAATTCCATTCTATTATGATGGGATGGTCCAAGAATACCATTGAAGAAACATGGATCAAGAAAATGCTAAATTGGGATCTTTTCACCCATCTTGAATCTACTGAGTTTAACCTTTCTACTTCCGACCAAGAAAAAGCATGTTTGTCCCAAGAATGGCAAACATACATTTCAGGAAATAATCTTTGGATTTCTTTTTATGAATGGAAAAGAAAATCCCAAAATCCTGCAGTCCAGAGGATGGAAGGAGGAAAAGAAGGGTCTGCCCGCCATGAATGGAAAAACCTGGAAGGAAAAATTGTCAAATCCAAAACAACCTTTCTTCCTTTTAAAGGCATCATTCTTGAAGACAGTAATAGACAGGTCAAAGCTATACCCCTAATGTTAGCTGATGAAGCCACCCAACTCTCGGGTGTAGAAAAATGAGTCCAGTCCATATCAAAACAATTAAATTGGACTAATACTGCTCTTAGAGGTATGGCCAGACATACATTTGTGACCAATGATTATGCTAGAAAAGGGCATATTAGAGACCCACAAGTCTCTACAAATACAATAGCCCAATCAGTAAACCAGATAAATGACAGAGTTGCAAACATCTATGACCGTGTTGGAAAAACATAGAACATAGTGATACAAAAAATTGAGGATTCTGCAAAAAATCATGAAGCACTGATGGAAGGACTACGAGAAGCCTTCTTAGTGATCGGGAAAACTCTCTTAGAGATCAACCAAAAATACACTACTCCCGACAAACCAATTCCCCAATCTTTTATTCTCCCTCACTCTCCGATTTCTATTATTTCCCCTGTATATAAGCCCGAAGAAAAGTCCAGCGAAAAGAAATTCCCAATCCATTTTCCAAAAGAAGAACCAAATTCTTCTTCTTCTTCCACAAACCCCAATCTATCTCTAGTTTCTGTCCAAAGAACTTCATATGAAAATATCTCACACCATATGAATAGGCCGCCTGCACCTAATCTTCTAGGAAAAGGAAAGATGCTTGAATCCCAATCATTTGTAGAGGATTGGTTCCATGAATGGAACAGAGATGGTCTGTCAGTAGGAAAAGTCCGACAACTATTGGAAAGAATGTATGTCTCCTATAAAATCATGTGTATGAAAGGCAAAAGTGAGAGAAAAGCATGCAAATATTTGATCCGGTGCTTCACAGGGACGTTAAGCAAATGGTGGGAAGTCATCTCCTCACCTATTATGATAACAAAAATGGAAGTAGAGGTACTAAGAGATGAACAAGGAGATGTTGTCTATCATTTCAATGGAACTCCTCAGAACAATATGATAGGAGCCCTCACCACACTAATTCTGGAACATTGGTGTGGTACTGAAGAAGAATTGGTTGACAAGCACGAAATGATATTAATGAATATCAAATGCAGAAAAATGTCAGAATATGATGAATTCCACAAAGAATGGACTCAAAGAATATTTGAAGTAAAAGACAGTTAGAATCTTTTATGGAAACAAGTATACCTTGCAACAATCCCTAACAAGTTTGTAGAATATCTCAAAATGCAAGAGGTTTTCAAATTACCTTATGAGATGTATACTTGGGGGTAAATTTATTCTCTTATTACTAAAGCCCTAATTGGACTATGCATAAATATGAAAGTTCATAAGTCTATCCAAAAATTGTCCCACCTACCTGATAGCGAATCTATTTGTGAGAAATATGGCCTATACCTCACAGATCCCACCAGAAGAAAGAAAAAGAAATTTAGGGCATTCAAAGAACAAAAACCTCCAAACCGAGAAAGATATAGACCAAAAACTCACTATTATGAGCCTGAGGACATTAAGCTAAAAACACATTCCAGCCAAGCAAGGCAACAAGTTCAATGCTGGCTTTGCGGAAAAACTGGACACATAGCAAGTTCTTGTCCAGAAGGGAAAAATTCGAGAATATCTAAAGGGAAAATTTCGGAACAAAGGGCCAAAGAAGCACATCAGAAGGCCAGTATAGAAACAACACAACAACTAGCACACATGGTTCACTGCAATAGATGTGGAGCAAATGACCACTTAACAAATCAATGCCCACATCATCCTTTTGTCAAAAGAGAAGAAGTCCATCTGCTTCATGAAGGATGTTGTTCTGAATCCACAGAGACTTCAAACTTTGAATTTAGCTTAGTTGATGAATAAATTCTTCTAAATCATTAGTGTAAGTGTAATAATCCGAATTTTTGTTCTTGTGAAGATTCTTCTGAATCGAATTTTGTATCCAGTCCCCGAAGGCACAGAGAAAAAATAAAGATATGCATGTACCATAGCACTGGAGATCAAGATGCCCAAATGCTAGCTCAAATAAAAGCCTTTCCAGAAGAGGATAGGAAAAAATGTTTACTTGAATCCTTTTTGAAAACTGTGACAGCAAGACAGAAGCAAAGCAATCCAGAATCTTCCCACAAAGCAGGGATTAAGTCGTTATTTCTAGAGGCTTCATTTGAAAGAAATACCAGGTCTTTCATTAAGCACAACAAGGAAACCGAGTTGCAACATCCTTCACTCACGGACTTGGCAAAAGAGGTATTTTATCTAAAGAAGGAAGTTGTTGAACTCAAGCTAAAGATGAAGCAATATGAAGAGGTTTCTGAAGATTCATATAAAGTTGATTCATGGGAAAGGAAAGAAATAAAAGCCTTAAAAGACCAGGTGGAATCTCTTCCTCCACCACTAGAAGATGTACCAATTGAACTAGAAATACATCCCCATGACTCAATCCATTTGCAACGACTAAATGCTATGAAAATCTTGCCTATCCAATTTCAAAAGTATCATGTCAAGATAAATCTAGAGATAAACACAAAAATGTTTTATTTAAATGCTTTGCTTGATACTGGGTCAGATATGAATCTCCTCAACAAAAATTTGATCCCTTGTAAATATTGGCTCCCTAGAAATTATTCTGCCATTGGACTAGGGAATGTTTCTACAGATTTTGATTTTGAAGTTCCCAAAGGTGTTTTATGATTTGACCAGTATGTGTTAGGAATGAAGTTTCTCTTGGCAGATCTGCATGTAGGCTGTATTTTGGGAACTCCTTTTCTTGCTACTGTTGAACCTCATGGATCCGCCAGGATAGCTCAAGGCCACCCAACCTATTCCATCACGATTCCAAGCATAACAAAAGGCTATCCACCTGTTAAAAAGATAGTTGCCTTCATTTCAAAGCCATAGTCAAATATTGTGTTTGTTCAAGCCAACCTAAGAGTCTGGTCATTATCAATACATGGGATGATCTAAACAACAGTCCAGTGACAGAACATGTTGATGACAATCTTGATTGGGAAACTTATTCTCAAAACTGGGCTCCTCATTGGGAGTTAAGATGGTTTGAAGGAATTGAATTCGGTCTGTCTAGATTCTCTTCTAACACAAGCATTCATGTAATAACTCATCAACATCTTATAGGCAGAATGCATCAAGATTCTACTCTTGCTTCTCGAGAAAAACTAATAGAAATGGGAGATATCACTAGACTAAGATCTACATTCAGAAGGTGGTTCTGTCAAAATTCTCAACAATGGCGAGAGACTCGAGATCATTCTATTTTATGATAAATCGAATGAGAGCATTGCAGTCTTGGCCCCAACAAGATCCTTCTCAGCTTTTTCATCAAATAAATTACCATCAGTATCAAGCCATGTGGAATCATATATGCTTATGGAGTGTCAGGTATAAATATTATTATTGCATGATAAAGTTTTCTAGTCACTTCAGATCAAATACCAACCCTGAACCAGCCTGGCTTGAGACTTGGTGGCAAAAATTTGGGTTAAACCCAAGTGCGATACATCCAGATGTATTGAATGTTGAACAAATGTTTCATCATTTAAATCTTTCAGATAATGTTCATCGGCTTAATCAGATCTCAAGCAATGGGTATATGACAAACTTCATAAATGAGAAGCATCATTGGGTTATCCGAACAAAGTATGTTCTCCAACAAGAAAGACAACAATGAAGATCCAATGATGTACAGGGAGGTATATACTCAGCACTGGGACCCATATCGTTTCAATCACTTTCATGATCAACCGGTGGAATAAAATGGTGGAACCCATCCACTTTCATGTCTTAATGGTTGACAGTGGTGCTAGTCCTTTCATATCTTACTGGCCGAAAATGGTGTCAGTCGGTTTTCGTGGATTTCCGTCATAAATCCCCACTTTGTAATGTTTCAAATAAGAGTATCTTAGAAACCTAGAGCACTTCTCTAGCTTTTGGCGTGGTTTGACCCGCATTTCCAAGATTCCTTAATACGTGGAAAGTAGATTTGAAATTTGGTCGGAAGGTTCTTGCATGTTCTTTCCGCCAAATCTTAAAAGTAGATTTGATTCTAAGCAAATAGTAAAGTGTTTTGTCTAGTCTTTTCAGAAGAATGATTCTCTTCTCCAAAAATTTGTATATAAGGAGGTGAGAGGTTCATTTGAGGGGAGTCAATTTTTGGAGTCGATTTGAGTCTGTAAGTCCGAGTCTTCTAAGCTCCCTCTCTTCGAGCTTTGGGTCTTTCTGATAGGTTGCTTTGATAAGCCTGCGTGATTCTGGCTCAACCAGCATGAACCTAAAGTGGCAGAAGCATTTAGTTTCAGTCTGTGTGTCTGACTGTTAAGAGAAAGAGAAATCTGTGCTCAAAGTCTGTATATCTATGCCATTCTGGCTCTTTTAATATAAGTTAGCTTCCGCATATTATTTCTGAAAATTGTCTGTTATTGTGTCTCTGTATTATGCTCTATTTGTTTGCCTACTATTGCGATTGTCTATAGTTCACTGGAAGGTTATGCAAAAGTTCACTGGAAAGCTTTGTGAAAGTTCACTGAGGGGATTACCAGAAGTTTAGTTAGGTCCTGAATAGCGTCTGTAGTAAGTCCCGCTAGGCAGGTGGCCGCTAAGGGAAATTTTGGGCGTTGGGTTGTTCGAAGGTTCATGCTAGGATCTTTCTTGGGTTCACATAGGAGGTTTTTTGGGTTCACATAGGAGGTTTTTTGGGTTCACATAGGTGATTTTCTGGATTCATGCTGAGATCGAAAAAGGAAGTAGTCGGTAAAGGCAGGAGACAAAGACAAGTTTTATTCAAGCTTCATTCTCCGCCGGAGGAAGCCTCTGAGTTACAAATGGTATTAGAGCATATATAGCAGTATCCCATCTACGCGTTAATTGTGCATCCAATGCTTGTAGTACTGGCAAAAATGGAAGGGAATAGCAGGATGAAAATGGAAGAAGAGACAGTGCACAGATTAACGGAAGATTTGTTACTTCAAATTTTGGCAAGACTACCCATGAAAAGCATCATCAGGTTTCGTGCAGTTTGCAAAAGGTTTTAGTGTCTGCCTTAACGGTTTCTACAACTCCAGCCTTTCTTCTTGTTAGAAAAATGCAACCTTCTTCGTTAATTAGGAACCTGTGGATTAGCATAGAAAGTAGCTACAATTTTCACAGTTTGTCTTTGGATTTTCTTCCAAGCCTTGCTGTCATTCTGGTCGGTTGCAAGAGCTTACTTTGCTGTAGTGGAGAAGATGGAATTTACATATGCAATCCTGTGACCAAAACCTAAATAGAACTGTCTGAGAGTCCTGAACCTAAATATGAAATATTGGATTTCATTTCTCTAGCTTTCGATAAGTGTGCTACATGTTGTACTCTCATCATGGGAAGGATTTCTACACTAGACGATGATACAGTGGTTGAGATGTACGATTCCAAGACTGATAAATGGACTCAATTGGAGATACCTGCGGGCGATTTAATTCGGCCTCGAGGTGAAGGGATATATTCAGATGGAAAATTTCATTGGTTAAATGATGTACGTGATGGGCAGAGTTTCAGCCTAGTTACTTTCGATGGGGTTCAGGGACTATGGAACATAATCCAAGGGCCACCAAGCTTAAGAGCTAAAGTACTATTGGAACGTCAATTTTCAGTGCAACCTCTTGTGAAAATTACTGGCTATGAAGGGAATATAGTTGTATTTTGTGATTCTATATGGATTCTTAGTGCAGATGAAGTAGAAGGAGATAAATGGTCAAAATAGACGACAATGAGTGCAGGATCACAACTACGGCCTTTGCAGTCAATGAGAGTGGTTGTAGTTTAGCCTTTGATATATTGACCAGGAAAATTGTTCGGAGCTATGAAGGTAAATTGTTGCAAGGAATACACTTCTCTGAAGTAGAGGATATATTATTATCAGAATATAAGCATTCTAAAATTTCAGTGCGCGCCTTTCAAGTAAACAATATTTGGTGGCCTTAGGATATACAACTCTTACATTTCTTTTGCGATGTTCTCTCTGTAGCTCTGTTCTACCTTGCACACGTTCTCTCCATCCAAAACTCCTTCAGGAAATTTTGGGATGTTTAAAGTTTGTCAGAATTGCTAAATCTGTTGTAGTTTTCGTTATCATTTACAACTGGTAGATATTTTGGAGTGTTCAACGTTTGTCAGAATTGATAAATCTGTTGTACTTTTGGTTAAATTTTGAAACTCGGTCGCTAGCGATCTTGTATCCATTCAGCAGTGCCAATTTCTTTATAATGTGGAATTTAATCTTGTATCCATTCAGCCGTGTCAATTTCTTTATAAGGTGGAATTTAATCTGAAAGGTAAAGAGATATGAGATCTATTATTTTGCTGAATGTTTTTGTTTTCTGTTAAAGTTATCGTAATTTAATTTTAGATTTCAGTAATGATTTATTTTGGAAATGAACATAGTTTCAAATTAAATAAAATATTATTTCAATATTATTTAAAAAAAATTGCATTTATTATATTTAAAAAAAAATTCACTTATTAGTGTTTTCGTATTTTCGTGTAGATTTTTTTTTAATTGCATGAATCCAAACTTTTAATTTGCATGAGGAGTGGTTGTGAATAATATATGAAGAGACGATATGTCTTAGTGAGAAACCAAATCAATTTTTAATATAACTAGCACAATCGCTAACTAGCGGCTGAGAACGCCGAAAGGTTGGTTGAGAACTCATGCTATAAAACATTTATGGTAATTCGTAATCTGTCTGTGGTAATATGAAATGTTTGGCTGCACAGTTTAATCCTACTTAATCATTTAAACGTGGCAATTACATATCCTTACAATAATTTTTTAATGTGATTAGGTAAATGTTAAAAAGTAAACATGTTAACAGATGTCTTGATAAATGCAAGAAAGTTATGAACAATAAATCTGACCCATTGATTTTGGTGGAATGCGAGCATCTTCAATGCATAGCCATCAGATTAGGGTTTAAGATTAAATAAGGTTAAAAGATCATTAATTGTGCCCATTGTCAATAGGTATACGCCTTTCGGCGTAATAAATAAAAGAAGAGTGTTTAATAATGGACAAATATCTAGTTTAGAAAGATGTATAATTATATTCTTAAAGTCAAGGAGGAACTAACACTTGTCTAGAAAGATGTATGAATTTATTTTTAAATTGAAGGTCGAACTAACACTTGTTGCTTTTAAATAATAATAAAAAAATTAAGTAAATGAAAATTATATATGTAAGTTTTAACTTTTTGTAAAATAAAACAAATTGTATGTTCAAGAGTAAAAGTGCTTAAAAAGCAAACTCATTCTTTTGCACTCTAAAACATGTTAAAGAGCAAAGTATTTAGTAAAATCAGAATTAAGATAGGTCTATACTAGTGATGTAAAAAAATATATTAATGATCTAAAAATATAAAAAAAATATAAGTTTTATATATTGAATTTTTTTATATGTTATCTGAGATGAAATATTTTGATTTAAAAATAATATTGGAGAATCATTGCAATAAAAAGAAAACATGGGTTCTTATATACATGAGGTGTGTATCCCATATATTTCTCATGTATAAGGAATTCATGTGAGCAATTTTAAAGAAGAAGGAATAGAAAAATTACCTCATTTAGTGCATCCTCAACATCCTCCAATAAATTAAGAAGCATTTTTAACTATCGAATCTTTTATGTTTACATTTATATATATATGAATAAAAAAAAATGGGTAATAACTAAATTAAATATCTATTAATTATTAGGTTATTATTTAATAATGAAATAAAATTATTATAATGTTAACCTGAGTAGAATCTATTGTGTGAAAACAAGTTTAGGATTATATATGTTAGATGGCTTAGGGTTATATTTTAGCTTAAGCGACCTAAAATATTTTAGCTTAAGTGACCTGAACTAGCGGTTTTTGAACTGCAGTTTGGGCGTGATTATGGAGATGGAGTAGTTTCAGCAATGGCGGATCCTGCTACTGGCTTGGAGTAGTAGGGAGAAGGTGTTTTGGCTTGTCCGATTAATTTAGCGAGCTAGTTCTGAGTTTAAAATCCTTTAGAGATTGCTTTGGGGTTTTTTTAGTAGTCTAGCGAGGTTTTTTCATAGTCGATTGAAGGAGTTTTATCCATTGACCATGGGCTGGGTACCCTTCTACTCTTACAGCCTTAATTACAACCTATTGGCGAACTGATCGAGGCTCTTTTTATTTGCTTTGGTTTACTACTTATTCATTACTAGAGTTATTTATTACAGGTATTCACCATTGAAGCTCGAGTCTAGGCCCCTCCTTTCCTTTCTAGGAAATTGAACCTCCCATCATATTAGTTGAGTGTCCTAGAG
Organism: Picea glauca; assembly: GCA_000966675.3. NCBI lineage: Eukaryota > Viridiplantae > Streptophyta > Pinopsida > Pinales > Pinaceae > Picea > Picea glauca. The sequence goes on along the minus strand of JZKD02S2034969.1, from coordinate 22,690 downwards.
TGGACGACACATGGCGCAACAAACTAGAAAAAACGTAGATATTTACGTCTCAGATTTAATGAACATAGAAGATGAGTTGGGGTGGCAGCATGAAGGTCTATTCTCACAGATTGATGCACTTAGTGGGGGCTAGGGTCATTCATTACTCTTAACTAATGACGGGACGAAAAGGCCAGGAGCGTCGAATTCTTCTCTGAAAACTGTTTAGGGTACTTCAGGTAGCCAGGAACCTGCTTCCTTTAGTCATTTTACCGGTTTTTCGACGGTTCCAAAACCCACAGTGTCAGTGAATGATAAAACTAGTGGTCCTTCTACTCGCCCATTTAACCAGGGGGTTTATTCACTTTTGAAGGGTATAAACGCTTCCAAATCTCCCATTTCGACAAGCATCTAGAAAAAAGTTTGGAAGGCGAAAAAAAAAGTCAGAAAGATGGTCTTGGGGTCTGATGTGGGCCTAGAAGAGGCCGTTAGATTAGCACTCTGTGGGGTGGTTGGCAGGTTAGCCTACTTGTATCTTAGCAAGGGTAACTTTATGAAATGGTTGGAGAACCAATGGACACTGCTTCTAGGTTACACTCCAGAATTACTCCATTTGACTAAAGGGTGGTTGGGATTTATCTGTAAGTTTAATGCTCAAATGATGGAGAGTGGCATTTGACCCAGTGATTGGACATTTTCAGTTCCGTCACCTTTGGGTTCTTATGCCTGGCCTTTCGATTCACTTATGGAATTTTGGTGCTTTGTGGGCCATTGGGGATTCTTTGGGGAAGTTTAGTGCAGTGGATCCTGCAGCCTTGGCAAATTCTTCAAGGAAATTGGCAAGAGTCCTTGTCGAAGTTGATATCCATGGAGGTTTTTCGGGGGTTATGGACATTGAATGGTGAGGCCATCACTACAGAAATAAGTTAGATTTTCTTGGTATCTCATTTCGTTGTAGTTTGTGTCGCGGTATTGGTCATCTTGGTCGGGATGCACTGGTTTTCCCTTGAAGAATATTTTGAGGACACCTAGTTACAAAGAGAGCCGCTGGAATACGTAACTGAGGTGGATTCATATGGTGGCAAGGAAATGCAGTTAGATGCAGGCCCGGAATCATAGGAGGATGTCCTGGACACTCTAATGGGTAAGTTAAAACGTCACGGCCCTGGTTTATTTTCTTCTCTGTCCTTTTGGGAAAAGATGCCTTAGATAAATCCCCTTGACTACTTTCTTTGACCTCTAGGATCACTGAATGGATAAATGATGTTGTGCAAAAAGGTTGTGTGTCTTTGGTGGGCTCCGGGAGCCCTCAAAATTCCCTATCTTCTCCTTGTTTGGAAACTGAGGCCAACTTCTCTGTTGGACCTTCATAATTCCCAGTTCCCCACATCTATGGAGCCTCAGGTTTCGCCACCTATCAGTCCTTGTCCGACTATTACAAATCCGACTAATTCTCCATTGGAGAGAAGGAGCCCTACAACACTCCCGGGATACAGAGAGTCAGAGGATGACGAACCCACCCTCAATGCAGTCCTTGACTCACATGTTCCTTTTGTCTGAGGGAATAAAAATGCCACCAAGTTACCAATTTATAAAGGGAAGACTGTAATGGATGCTAATTTGGGTTGGGAGGCTAATTCATCTTGGGTTCATAATTCAGGTGACGAGAAAGAATTTGCATGGTCGAGGGGAATTGGGATTGAACTATCGCTATTAAAAACCCGAAGCTCTAAAAAAAAGCAGGCTTCTCTACCACAAAAAAATGATGGTTTCTCTCCCTCCTCCATTGATGGTGGGGATCTTAGAGCAGTGAAAGACCTGGTGCGGGAGAAATAATGTTATTATTGTCTTTAAACATTAGAGGGATGGGAGGCACCCTAAAAAAGGCCTCAGTTAGGAGACTATTGGACTAGACTCGACTAGATTTTTTTTTTTCCAGGAAACTTTGGTTTTGGCACAAAAGTCTAGAGATTTCATTCAGGCTTTAAGACCTTCTTGGGTATTGTGTGCGGTAAATTCTTTGGGAATCTCGGGGGGCTTACTAGTCTCTTGGGATCCTTTGGTTTTTGAATTGATACCTTTCCTTATGATTGGTGTTATATTGTTTACAGGATTCTGCTTAAAGGATAAGCGGGATATAGCACTATTGAATGTTTGTGGGCCTTGCATGGATTGTTTCCTCTTTTGGAAGTCGGTGGCAGACAATGGCATTTTGGAAATAAAGAATTTGATAATTGCAGGGGACTTAAACTTTGTCTTATCTCCAAATGAGGTTTAGGGTGGAGCTACTCGGCATGCTTCTTCGGACGATTATTACAGGGATCTTTTTGGTGATAAAAAGTTGATAGATGTCAAACCGGCCAAATTGGTTCCGACTTGGCGGAATGGATGCTCGGGAAATGAAGCGGTGGCTAGAAGATTAGACCGGTGTTTAGTTTCTGAAGAATTATTACTATCAATGGGTATGAATAGGTCTTGGGTAGAGTACCCATTTATTTCGGATCATGCATTGATTCTCCTTCAGTTGGAAATTCTTCATGTTTATAAGGCTTACCCTTTCAAATTTAATGCTCAATGGTTGACAGATCCATAATTTGGTGAACTAGTTTGAAATAGTTGTGTAACGTTCCCATCGTTGCAACAACAAGCGAAGCAAAAGTGATTTTTTTTTTTTGGGTTTTTTTAGGCAAGAAGGCGACGACGAAAATAGTTTAACCACTCCTCAGATAAAGAACACAAGCACGTAACCAAGGCAACAAGAAACTATGACTCCACTCACTGGCACAAGTGCAACTGGGCGAAACAAGCGTAGGACAAGGAGGAATGACTACCCGCCCGATGCAAACAAAACACTAGTACAAGCTAATGGACAACTTCCCCTTCCTGACACAATGACGTTGACGAACAAGACTAGAACCTCAAGGCGCGTGAACCAAACGCCTGACGGTGTTTGACCCTTGCGCCAACAACAACTTGCAACTCTCGACAACACTCACACAGAACGCACCTACTCCAGCCAAGATATCATTCGTCGCTATCCCACATGGTGTGCCATGATCCCCTCATTAGGAATCATGTCATTCACAAGTGATAGACGCGTCAATAAACTTGGCGCAACATAAGCTATCAGGACCAAGGACTCTTGATAAAAATTTCAATGCGCTAGGAGGTGAAACAATTGATACAAAATTGTACCCACACCCCAACAATAGGTCGAAGAGACGCTAGAGGATGACATGCTAGAGGATGACACAAGGAAGACGCTAACCAACATAAGGATTCGTCAAAAACCCAACCATTAATCACGTCTAAAATAGTCCATACTGATAGTCTAAATTTAACATATATTACGAATCCAATAGTAAGTCAAGTTTCAATGAGTCACCAATTGCAATTTTATATTAACATTGAATTCAACAATTCTAAATTGCAATGAAGTCAATATATGTCAATTTAAATTAACATTAAGGACATTTTAAATTGGCATTCTGAGATTAATCAAAAAATTACCACTCCACATAGCAGTTAACCTCCTAAACATATACGAGCTGCAATGATCACGCTTGTTAGCAACATTAATTTATAAATTGTCATCTAGGTATCATCAATTTAACCTTAATGCAAATCAAATTTAGCTCGCTTAATTAAGTCAATGCGAACGCTATAACCCACGTCACATTCTTACTAAAAGGTCAGTTTAATCAATGCTAAAACTGAAGGACAAAACTGTTCTAAATTAGTTAAAGGGTTGTCTAATCAAATGAAGAGGTTATCTAAATACGTTAATCAATTGTGGCATCGAGTAAATATAAATTCCATTGCGGAAACTACTGTGTACATTAAACATGGGATGTCAAATCAACTTAAAGGCTGTGCTGATAAAAGGCGGTTAAGGGAGAAGCTATCTAATACAAATGCTAAATTAAATGTTGTGGAGAACACATGCCGTCATTAAATGGAACACATTCAGGATCAACGCAGAGAAGTAATTGTGGGATATTATAGTCTTAAAATGGAAATTGACAGAGTAATGTAATTCGTTACATAAACACAATCTTATCAATGGAAACCGCAGAGCAATAAGTCGCTACATAAATGCACTCTTAATAAAGCAAATGCCAGTGTATTATCCAACCATGGAACGCCCTCAGGGTAAAAGAAAAACGCAGGATGAAAAATCCGGCAATGACTTGGTCTTTAAAAGTGCCAAATCGAAGACTTTAAGGCAGTAAACACAGTCACATTTAATTTGCAAAGTCGGTGGTCATTTACAGCAAGCTCAATCACATTTGAATGGCAAATTGCCAGGCAACAAAGGCATCAATTAACAATATTTTTTTTTATGCAAAACACAATCTTCTTCACGGGCAATCGCCAGGCAACAAATGTATTCACCTAGACTATTTGATATTCATCCTATTATAGAATGAATAATCATGAACATAACAAGAAATCTCTTTAGTAATCAAGACTATTTGAATGGCTACTTCAAAATATTGTGAGAATTTTCTTGAATGGAAAAAAAAGAGACTTTGTGATAATGAAAGAAAATATCTTTCACTTTTTTGCTAAATAGATTCCTATTCCCCATTCTTGGATCCATTATGTTTCGTTTCCCTAAACGATGAATATGTTGTCCAGTATCGTTTTAATGCAAAATCACAATCTTCTTCAAGGGAAATCACCAGGCAACAAATGTATTCGCATAGTAGTATTTTTTTGTTGTTGCAAAATCGCAACCAAATCTTATACATCCAGTCCACCATACTAATCACAGAGGAAAATTGTTATTACAATCATTACATGAACTAAATGCAGAGGAAAAGGTTAATTCAATAAATACACGATTCAATCTCAACCAGGGATAAGGGATTCATTTTTCCTTCACCTGGGGTACCCAATAAAATGCAGATAGGGGCACCCAACAATACACAGACAGAGATAAAAATAATGTTTTTTTTTTGTTTTCTTAATTAATTAAAAGCATGAAAAATCACAGCCCCCAAAAAAACACAGGCAGGGATCGATAATTTGTTTTTCAATGAATTAAAAGTATTAAAATAAAAATCGCAGCCCAAGAAAAATTGCAGACCGGAATAACAAAAACGCTTTTCATTTCAGGACACCAATTATAAAAACCCAGACGGGAACTAAAATTGTTTTTTCATTGCTAGGATACCAATACAACGCAGATTTATAATTTATCCAAGAATACAAACGCAGGGTTGAAATTTGTCTTTCAATACAAAACACAGAGTTATAATTTATCCCAAAATAAAAACGCAGGGTTAAATTGATCCATCAAGATATAAAAACAGGGTAAAAACAAGATAACGATGAGATATATACATGTCGAGCTTAAAGAAAAACTTCACCAACAATCAATTTGCAAGTTTAAATAAACGCATCAGGGTGCAAGTTGAACCATCAACCAAGGACAATCATCATAGGTAGACGGTTGAGAGGAACATCCTTCACTCATCATCCACGCACAAAAAAGTAGGGCGTTGAGATCCATAGGTCTATTAACGTTGAAGCGATGATCGTAGATGAGGCTCCTGGACGACTGCTCAGGCGAGGACTGGTGAGCTAGGTACAAAGGCAAAATAAACTGCAAACATCACAATCAATCAACCACGGGATGGTCAAGACATACAGGGATAAAAGGCCATGGGAAGACCAACATCGAGCTAACGACTATGGGATAATTTCAGTCATCAACTAGAATACTAAGACAATCATTTTTCGCACCCAATAAACATGCAGAACTAAAGGCATGTATCATACTAAAAATCTATCATGCAACAATAAAGGAGGCATACCGTTGCCTGATCGCCCGCTCTGAGTTGATGTCCTGCGCGCTTCGTGCAACTCCTGCTTGTCGACCAATGAGAATTCACCAGTACCTCCCAGCCAATGCTAGGGGTACTCTTCTTCCCCCTTATCCCTTGGATTTGCAAAGGGGCCACACACACTATCTAGAGAATCAACTAGCTCACAGCTTGCCTCGCAAGGTCGAGCTACCACTCCTCACCGAGTTACCACTCCTCACCGAGTTGGGTATCCCAACTCCCATAAGCTAAGTCAGTGAAGTATAAATTTCTGCAGCGTAACGTTACGCATCACAGAAGAGCTCCATCATCCTTCTCCTCCCTTCATTATATAGAGTTTCGAAGTCCTTTACTTTCCCAAAATACCATTTAATTTAATGTTTAACAAATTAATTCCTAAAAATCCTCCCCAGACAAGTGTCACCCATCCCCTTCATTCCTCCATAAATTAATTTATTTAATTAATTAATTTCCCTTATTTCCCTCACCATAAATTAATTTCTTTAATTAATTAATTACCCTTATTTCCCTCACCCACCTAGAGTCACTCCTAGAATCGCTCCTAGGTGTCCCCAAATTCCCTTACAGGTTTTAATGACTTT
>JZKD02S2034958.1:29084-41274 GCA_000966675.3 Picea glauca | reverse complement strand
TCTGACATGCAGTCTGAATTTGAAATGTCTATGATAGGGGAACTGTCATTTTTTCTTGGTCTGGAAATTACCCAGAGGTTTGAAGGAATATTTCTTTCTCGGGAGAAATATCTAAGAGAAATGTTGAAAAGGTTTCAAATGGAAGATTATACACCTATGAGCACACCTATGGTCATTAGATGCAAGTTAAGAAAGGATGATGACTCACCTGATATTTATCAAAGTTCATATAGGTCTATGATAGGAAGCCTATTGTACATCATAACATCCCGTCTAGACATAATGCATGTTGTTGGAATGGTAGGAAGGTATCAATATGCACCTAAACAGAGTCATTTGTTAGCTGTCAAAAAAATATTCAAATACTTGAAAGGAACAATGAACTATGGCCTATGGTATCTGAGGAATCAGAATTTTCAACTATCAGTCTATTCAGATGTTGATTGGGATAACTACGTGGATGAAAGGAAAAGCATGAGTGGCGGTGCATTCTTCTTAGGAGATTCTCTTGTAGCATGGTCGAGCAAGAAACAAGGTTCCATTTCCTTATCAACTATATAAGCTGAATACATTGCAGCTAACACTTATTGTACGTAAGTATTATGGATGATTCAGACACTTGCAGACTTGGAGGTAAAGTATAATTCATGGATCCCAATTCATTGTGATAATACTAGTGAAATTAGTGTGTCAAAGAATCTTGTATTTCACTCCAAGACTAAGAACATATCCATCAAGTATCACTTCTTGAGGGAACAGGTAACCAACACTATTGTTTCTTTGCATTATATTCCATCCAAAGATCAGATTGCTAATATCTTCACTAAACCACTTGCAAAAGCTCAGTTTGATTATCTACGCCAGAAGTTGGGCGTGACCCTGTTATCAAGTTAAAATAGTCTATCTGATCAGGGGGAGAGTGATCCTAGTATACCTGATCAAGGGGAGAACAAATTCACTCTCTATTTTCTTTGACATTGATGTCAAAGAAGGAGAAAAAGGTGTTGTCTGTATGCTACAGTTGGATGTCTAAGCAAAATAGTGCAGCCTTTTAGGGTTTCCATCAATGCCAAAGGGGGAGATTGTTGGCATGTTTATAGGAAGAATGTGCTTGTCATTGATGGAAAGAACAACAGTGAACCAAACCTAGAGAGCGTAGAAGAAGAGAAAGCTCAGAAGAGATAGCGGTTTCTAGAATTACAGACGAGTTACAAGAGATGGACTCACAGAAGGAGAAAAGGTCGAGATCCGTGAACACTTAGAAAACCTTCTAAATCGAAGAGATCAGAAGCTCAGGAGGAAGAGAGACAATGGTCGTTGGATCACCAATCCAGAGGACCAACAACCATCATATTGATTTAAGTGGAAGGACATGATAAGAAAGGCCTAAGATCTGAGATCTCGATCACCTGAATTTTCGTCAGTCGTCGGATCAAAATAAGTGGAAGGACAGGATAAGTTAGAGGGCGCGCTAATCTCAGCGGCTGATTATTAGGCACTCAGATATATGGTCGACAAGGCATATCAAACTCCCCCAACCTTTCTTCCTTCAACCATTGGGGGGGTCTGACTTGGTGTTATTTCTCATGTGAGACCCTCATACATGTCACTTTCTTGTCAACTCAGACCCCCCTCGCTCATTACCATTTACCGCCTAACCCCCCCTTCAAGAAAAACACCAAACCACTCATACATACCACCTCTGCACTCTGATGTCACACTCCACTACCCTCTACACATCACACTCCACTACCACGCTATGCCTCCACCTCCACTACACTGCCTACACATCTCACCCATGTCAGCAGACCACCTCAGCAATGACATGTGGTAGACCATGTCATCAAGGACATGTGGAAGACCACGTTAGTAAGTACACATGGAATAATCAGATGATGATAAGTGTCAATAGGAAATTGGCTCGTTCCATGTCAACAATTGACATAATCAATCTATGTCACTCTAGGATATCTACTTCGGAAGGTTCATCACCAAAAAATGTTAAAAGTCTCGAAGTCCTGAAGGACAAAGGTCTGAAGTCTCTCTCAGTCGTCTGATCTGAAGATCACTTCAGGTTCATTATCAACTATTGATTTAGTTCAGTGGAAGGATAGTGTAAGTGGAAGTGTTAACTGATAGAAAGTGGTCTCCACTGCCTATGACTTATTCAAAAGGTGACCACTCTGGAGGAGAGTGAAGCAGCGATCATCCAAAAGTCTCGAAGAGCCGAAGGAGCTGAGGACCGTCAATCTGCAAAAGGACACATGTCAACAGATCATGTACTNATGATAGGAAGCCTATTGTACATCATAACATCCCGTCTAGACATAATGCATGTTGTTGGAATGGTAGGAAGGTATCAATATGCACCTAAACAGAGTCATTTGTTAGCTGTCAAAACAATATTCAGATACTTGAAAGGAACAATGAACTATGGCTTATGGTATCTGAGGAATCAGAATTTTCAACTATCAGTCTATTCAGATGTTGATTGGGATAACTGCGTGGATGAAAGGAAAAGCATGAGTGGTGGTGCATTCTTCTTAGGAGATTCTCTTGTAGCATGGTTGAGAAAGAAACAAGGTTCCATTTCCTTATCAACTACATAAGCTGAATACATTGCAACTGACACTTATTGTACCTAAGTATTATGGATGATTCAAACACTTGCAGACTTGGAGGTAAAGTATAATTCATGGATCCCAATTCATTGTGATAATAATAGTGAAATTAGTGTGTCAAAGAATCTTGTATTTCACTCCAAGACTAAGACCATACCCATAAAGTATCACTTCTTGAGGGAACAGGTAACCAACACTATTGTTTCTTTGCATTATATTCCATCCAAAGATCAGATTGCTAATATGTTCACTAAACCACTTGCAAAAGCTCAGTTTGAGTATCTACACCAGAAGTTGGGCGTGACCCTGTTATCAAGTTAAAATAGTCTATCTGATCAGGGGGAGGGTGATCCTAGTATACCCGATCAAGGGGAGAACAAAGTCACTCTCTGTTTTCTTTGACATTGATGTCAAAGAAGGAGAAAAAGGTGTTGTCTGTATGCTACAGTTGGATGTCTAAGAAAAATAGTGCAGCCTTTCAGGGTTTCCATCAATGCCAAAGGGGGGAGATTGTTGGCATGTTTACAGGAAGAATGTGCTTGTCATTGATGGAAAGAACAACAACGAACCAAACATAAAGAGCATAGAAGAAGAGAAAGCTCAGAAGAGATAGCGGTTTCTATAATTACAGACGAGTTCCAAGAGATGGACTCACAGAAGGAGCAAAGGTCGAGACCCGTGAACACTTAGAAAACCTTCTAAATCGAAGAGATCAGAAGCTCAGGAGGAAGAGAGATAGTGGTCATTGGATCACCAATCCAGAGGACCAACAACCATCATATTGATTTAAGTGGAAGGACATGATAAGCAAGGCCTAAGATCTGAGATCTCGATCACCTGAATTTTCGTCAGTCGTCAGATGAAAATAAGTGGAAGGACAGGATAAGTTAGAGGGAACGCTAATCTCAGCGGCTGATAATCAGGCACTCAGATATATGGTCGACAAGGCATATCAAACTCCCCGAACCTTTCTTCCTTCAACCATTGGGGGGGTCTGACTTGGTGTTATTTCTCATGTGAGACCCTCATACATGTCACTTTCTTGTCAACTCGGACCCCCCTCGTTCATTACCATTTACCGCCTAACCCCCCCTCCAAGAAAAACACCAAACCACTCATACATACCACCTCTGCACTCTGACATCACACTCCACTACCCTCTACACGTCACACTCCACTACCGCACTATGCCTCCACCTCCACTACACTGCCTACACATCTCACCCACGTCAGCAAACCACCTCAGCAATGACATGTGGTAGACCATGTCATCAAGGACATGTGGAAGACCACGTTAGTAAGTGCACATGGAATAATCAGATGATGATAAGTGTCAATAGGAAATTGGCTCATTCCATGTCAACAATTGACGTAATCAATCTATGTCACTCTAGGATATCTACTTCGGAAGGTTCATCACCAAAAGATGTTAAAAGTCCCGAAGTCCCGAAGGACAAAGGTCTGAAGTCTCTCTCAGTCGTCTGATCTGAATATCACTTCGGGTGCATTATCAACTATTGATTTATTTCAGTGGAAGGACAATGTAAGTGGAAGTGTTAACCGACAGCAAGCGGTCTCCACTGCCTATGACTTATTCAAAAGGTGACCACTCTGGAGGAGAGTGAAGCAACAATCATCCAAAAGTCTCGAAGAGCCGAAGGAGTTGAGGACCGTCAATCTACAGAAGGACACATGTCAACAGATCGTGTACTCTGGGAGAAAGAAAGTGTAGAGGAGTTGAATATCCCAAAGGATGAAGTCTCGAAGTAAACGAGGACCACTGATTTGAGGAGGACACGTGGCAAGAATCTGTGGACTCAGACTAAAATAATTATGCGAGAGTGTGAAGGTTGAGAATTGAAATCACCGAAGCCCAGAGTAGCGAAGAAGATCTCAACTGTTGATCGAGAAAGGGGACATAGGACCATTGATCTAGTTGAGAGGTAAAATCCCTGAAGTAAAGGCAGAGTCATCGATTAAGGAGGAAAGGTGTCTGCAGATCACCAACTCTGAAATATTTTCATACAGAAGAAATGAGAGTTTCAGGATTGAAAGTCCTGAAGGCCAGACTCGCGAAGGAGATCTTGACCGTAGATTCAGGGAGATAGGTGTCAATATATATTCCACTCCAGAATATTGTCATATGGGAAAAGCGATATTTTAGAGTTGAAAATCTCGAAGACCAAAAGGCGAGAATCAATCACAGTCGTTGATTTAAGAAGGTTAGATCTGATCCATCATTTCAGGAGCATTGTCAAGATCGTGATATCGACGGTCCTGTCGCATTGCGGGGATTGAGGTGCACGAAATTTACAATGTTGAAGGTGGGTCGCAATCAAAACCGCGGTTCTGGAGAAAGAAAATGTGGAGCTATGTAGTGAATTGCGGGGCGAAAAGTGGGTTTCCCTCAAACCACATTTGGACATGCCCATAATCTCGTGGTCACATGAGATCTTCGCCCAAGGTCATATCGAGAAATGGAGCTAGCACTCACTAGATCGAGATTGGGAAGTGCCTTTTGAATAGGCGTTTGGTCACTGTCGGTGGTCACGTGAAGGAAGGGGCTTAGAATCCAAAGAAGCAAAAAATGACTGACTATAACTATGAGAAAATACAAAGAGTTACAACTGCTAGAGAATCTAGAGAATCTCAGTATAACGCCCGCTAATTATGAACATATTTAGAATAACCACCAGGGAAGATGAAGAGTTCAGATGATGATTAGGTAGAGGACTCGAGGTGAGAAAGACATGTAGAACATAAAAGAGAGCGTGCTTTTTCGATGGTGATGCATGTGGGCAGGATGAGACGCAATGCATAATCTGAAGGAGAGATTCGTGGTGCAATAAAGAGTATGCAGAGGAAACACAAAGTATAAAAGGTAGAAGAGAAGCTGAACAATGGTGGTGTTGAGCGCAAGAGGAAAAAGAGCAAAGCATAGAAGCTGAATGATGTAGAAGAAGAACATAGTATAGAAGATGAAGAAGGCAGAGGAGACATGGAGATCTAACAAACCATATCATAGATAGAGAAAGTAAGTAAAGTTTTGTAAGATTCATTCAAGGTGGTAGGGTGGTGCTAGGGAGGATTGTAGTCCTCTAAATTATAGTTGGTGCTAGAAAATATTCTGGGAGTTGGTGCTTTTATCTAGTAAGTGCTAGAGAAATCTGGGAGTTGGTGCTTCCATGTAGTTGGTGCTAGATAAATCTAATATTTGGTTCTCTCTGCAATTTGTAGCTTTCTATCAGAGGTTGTAACCTCATATTTGAGTTGGAGCTCAAAGACTGTGATGTACATGAAAGTTGGAGCTTGATTGACATCCTAAGAAGAAGAGGTTTTCACCCTTATGGGTTTCCCCATGAAAATCAGTGTCTCTGTGTATTTTGTTGATTGATCAAACATTGTATATATATGCATGGTAAGTTATCGACAACACTTTAAATAATAATCTAGAACGAATCAGAAAATAAAAGGAAAAGTTTCAAGCTTATATACATAACCGATTCACCCCCCCCCTCTCAGTTATATTTCCAACAAAGAGATATGCGGATAAAAGGAGAACACATAGAGAATTCAAAGTGGGAGAGCATGTGTTTTTAAAAGTAAAATCCAAGAGAAGCTGATTGAAATTGGGAAGCTACCTAAAGTTGGCAGTGATATATTGTGGGAATTTTAAGATCTTAGGAAAGATAGGGTCAGTTGCATAATTCTATCATTACCTGTACCCATGAGAATATATAGTGTTCCATGTGTCTTTATTAAAATAAAATATACATAACCCTAATCATGTGATTGATTAGAATGTGATCCAGGTAAAACAGGAAGGGGATTTTCGAGTGGAACTAGTGCGCATCTTAGACAGGAAATTCAAAGTGCTTAGGAACAAATCCATCAGCTTGGTAAAGATTCAATGGATATGTTACAGTCCTGAAGATAATACATGGTAGTATGAGGAATCTATATGGGAAGGATACCCACAAAGTTTTAAAATTTTTGAAGAATATTGAATGTACATTTGTACATAAGAAAATGAAGACTCCATTTTGGAATTTGAAGTTCCTGGAGCCACAACTCTGTGTTGGATTACTGAGAGGGGGGGGTGAATCATTAATAGAGAAATTTAATCCTTTTTAACCATATAATCCAAGTGTTATATTAATGTATCATTACCATCCAATAAATGCAGAGTAAATAAGCAATGAACAAATGAACAATCATACACATACACAGTACGCCAATGTTTTACGTGGAAACCCAAAGCGAGAGAAAACCATGGAATGATTTTTCTTATATGTCTTGAAGAATTACATTCATTGAAAGAACCAACTTCCTTTGTTTTCCAGCTACAACTGGAAAGAGGATCCAACCCCCTAGTTTCTCAGGCTACAACCTGAGGGAAGCTCCAACTCCCCAATTATCTGGCTACAGCCAGAAGGAGGCTACAACCCCATATGTTCTCCGGCTACAATCGGAAGGTGGATACAACCACCTTTCCTTGCCCCGTCCAACCGCTCTGACGTAGAAGTAGAATGATGGAACCACTATCACACTATCACCATGAGATATACTGCTATAAACTTGTACCAATAAACATGCACCAAACAACCTATACTAATAAACCTGAACCATGCATCAACCATGCATCAACATGTACCTCAACCTATAATCAACATGTACCATAAACAAGTGCATCAACCATGCACCAACCTGTACCAAACAACCTGTGATCAACTTGTACCATAAACAAGTGCATAAAACCATATACCAAGTATGTACCAATCATGTATCAACTACTCATCAACTATGACTCATCAATATGTACCAACATCATCAACTATACACCTCATGTATGTGCCAACTCATCAACTACTTGTCTCAACCATGTACCTAACATGTACCTCAACCAAAATCCCTCATCAATTTCATCATCCAAATCTTATTTGTAACTCTGTAATATACTTGATGTATATGATCACATACCTGCAAACCTTCCTTAACTTTAACAACAAGAGACTAGCATTTTCATCAAGTTTTTCTTTAGTGTCACATGACTAGTTTTGGATTAGTCAACAACCCTAACTTGAAATAATCATAACTATGTACCTGTAATGAATAAATATCTGAAAACAATACACAATGTTATTCAGTGTGTTTTACGGAATTCCTCCTGGTTTCACTACTTGGAACCTCTCATAAAAGATTTATAGCAAAAATGGCATACCTTGTTGAATTCTGGCTTATTCTAGAGAGCGAACTTGTAGAGCATGCCCCACACTAAATATTTGTTGTATTAATCTGAAAATTTTACAAAGAATACTACAGACTGTACTCTAACCAACACATTTTGTATTACTTAATTTGTATCTGTTATGAAGAAGTTATGAAATTTTTACCCAAAACACCTATTTTAGACTAGTTTCAGGACTATCCACAAACCCTATTTTCCACGGAGTGTAACTCCAAAAATACAATGACCCACAAGCTGAAATGTGTACCACAACTACTTGGATATGTTTTAGAAATGGCCTATCAATTGTACAGTCGGAATAATTCTATAAAAAAAGTTATTGCGAAAATGGTGAGATGACCTGTAAATAATATACCTTAGAAAGCATCATCAAAAGAATTTATCCTCCCTTGAATTTCGGCCTTCTTTACTTCACCTTTTCTCTAAAATTCGGCTTAGATATCTTTGGTTACGTCATTCACCTGTATATATTCAATATGATCAACTGTGATATAAAATGAGAGAGCCTTGCCTCTTATTTATACTTTCATGTAGCTTCCTCAAGGGGATACCTTTTAACCATCTTAAACCACTTTCCTTATTTTAGGGTTAACCAACTTCTAACCACTTATCCAATTAGTAATTTATCCATTAAATTTATTATTTAAATAATTTATTTTGTATCCACTTTGACTTATAGTACANCTTTTGGGGCTTCTAGATGACTCATGAGGGTTCTCCAACTTCACATGGCCATAACTCTCTAACCGTGAGGAGTTATGTGACGTTACACATACCACTAGAAATGGAATGACATGTAATATCCATATAGAATAGTATTACCTACAAATATATCAAAACTCATACCATTATCCATCAAACAAACTTGGGTCCATTACCCAAAACTGGGTTCTCCAACTTCCTTCAAGGGTTGACATCAATGACAACCAAACTTAATCAACAATATTCCCCTTTGGAATTGATGGAAACACTATGATGTAATAATGAATTTATATCACTCATGATCCCCCTAGAACCATGCCTCTATCCTCTACATTTGATAAATCTTTCCCCCTTTGTCATCAATGGAAAAGGTATTTTTCCATCTGGGGATGCTCCCCCTAACTGAACTATCCTCTTTATGGTGCTTCCTCATGTACATCTAAGACATATAAGATAAGCAGTCAAAATGATTCATTTTGGAGTAGAAATAACTCTGATTCTCTGGCGAAGATACTCAAAGGCTTCCTGTGGAAGTGGTTTTGTAAAGGTGTCTGCCACTTGTAATTTTGTGCCCACATACTCGACTCTGATGTTCTTTTCTACAATCGGTTCCCATAGAAAGTGATAATTGATTGGAATGTGCTTCGTCTTGGAGTGCATCATCAGGTTCTTTGGGATACTGATGGTGCTTGTATTATCGCAATAGATTAGAATGGGCTCGTCATACTCAAGCTGTATATTTTTCAGAGTTTGTTTCATTCAAAGAACATGTGTACAACATGTTGTTGTTGCAATATACTTTGCATCGGCTGTAGATAAATATACTGATGATTGTTTCTTGCTTAGCCATGATGCTAAACACTCACCCAAGTAGAACATTTCTCCACTAGTGCTTCATCGGTCATCAATACAACCTTCCCAATCTGCATCTGTGTAGGCAATAAGTGATAGATCCTTTCCTTTTGGATACCATAATCCAAAATCTTATGTTCCTTTGAGATATCTGAAAATCCTCTNCAACATCATCAACTATACACCTCATGTATGTGCCAACTCATCAACTACTTGTCTCAACCATGTACCCAACATGTACCTCAACCAAAATACCTCATCAATTTCATCATCCAAATATTATTTGTAACTCTGTAATATACTTGATGTATATGATCACATACCTGCAAACCTTCCTTAACTTTAGCAACAAGAGACTAGCATTTTCATCAAGTTTTTCTTTAGTCTCACATGACTAGTTTTGGATTAGTCAACAACCCTAACTTGAAATAATCATAACTATGTACCTGTAATGAATAAATATCTGAAAACAATACACAATGTTCTTCAATGTGTTTTACGCAATTCCTCCTGGTTTCACTACTTGGAACCTCTCATAAAAGATTTATAGCAAAAATGGCATACCTTGTTGAATTCTGGCTTATTCTAGAGAGCGAACTTGTAGAGCATGCCCCGCACTAAATATTTGTTGTATGTATCTGAAAATTTTACAAAGAATACTACAGACTGTACTCTAACCAACACATTTTGTATTACTTAATTTGTATCTGTTATGAAGAAGTTATGAAATTTTTACCCAAAACACCTATTTTAGACTAGTTTCAGGACTATCCACAAACCCTATTTTCCACAGAGTGTAACTCCAAAAATACATTGACCCACAAGCTGAAATTTGTACCACAACTATTTGGATATGTTTTAGAAATGGCCTATAAATTGCATAGTCAGAATAATTCTATAAAAAAAGTTATTGCGAAAATGGTGAGATGACCTATAAATAATATACCTTAGAAAGCATCATCAAAAGAATTTATCCTCCCTTGAATTTCAGCCTTCTTTACTTCACCTTTTCTCTAAAATTCGTCTTAGATATCTTTTGGTTACCTCATTCACCTGTATATATTCAATATGATCAACTGTGATATAAAATGAGAGAGCCTTGCCTCTTATTTATACTTTCATGTAGCTTCTTCAAGGGGATACCTTTTAACCATCTTAAACCACTTTCCTTATTTTAGGGTTAACCAACTTCCAACCACTTATCCAATTAGTAATTTATCCATTAAATTTATTATTTAAATAATTTATTTTGTATCCACTTTGACTTATAGTACGCTCATCACTTCACTTTAGCTCAAGGGGTTACCTTCTAACCATCTTAAACCACTTTCCTTATTTTAGGGCTAACCCACTTCTAACCACTTGTCAACTTAGTAATTTCCTCATTAAATTTATTATTTAAATAATTTATTTTGTATTCAATTTGAATTATAGTACACTCATCACTTCACTTTATTATTCACCTTCTAAAAATATCTTAAACCACTTTGACTACTTTGACCTTTTGGGGCTTCTAGATGACTCATGAGGGTTCTCCAACTTCACATGGCCATAACTCTCTAACCGTGAGGAGTTATGTGACGTTACACATACCACTAGAAATAGAATGACATGTGATATCCATATAGAATAGTATTACCTACAAATATATCAAAACTCATACCATTATCCATCAAACAAACTTGGGTCCATTACCCAAAATTGGGTTCTCCAACTTCCTTCAAGGGTTGACATCAATGCCAACCAAAATTAATCAACAATATCCCCCTTTGGAATTGATGTAAACACTATGATGTAATAATAAATTTATATCGCTCATGATCCCCCTAGAACCATGCCTCTATCCTCTGCATTTGATAAATCTCTCCCCCTTTGTCATCAATGGAAAAGGTATTTTTCCATCTGGGGCTGCTCCCCTTAACTGAATTGTCCTCTTTATGGTGCTTCCTCATGTACATCTAAGACATATAAGATAAGCATTCAAAATAATTCATTTTGGAGTAGAAATAACTCTGATTCTCTGGCGAAGATACTCAAAGGCTTCCTGTGGAAGTGGATTTGTAAAGATGTCTGCCACTTGTAATTTGTGCCCACATACTCGACTCTGGTGTTCTTTTATACAATCGGTTCCCATAGAAAGTGATAATTGATTGGAATGTGCTTCGTCTTGGAGTGCATCATCAGGTTCTTTGAGATACTGATGGTGCTTGTATTATCACAATAGATTGGAATGGGCTCATCATACTCAAGATGTATATTTTTCAGAGTTTGTTTCATTCAAAGAACCTATGTACAACATGTTGTTGCTGCAATATAATTTGCCTCGGATGTAGATAAATATACTGATGATTGTTTCTTGCTTAGCCATGATGCTAAACACTCACCCAAGTAGAACTTTGCTCCACTAGTGCTTCATCGATCATCAATACAACCTTCCCAATCTGCATCTGTGTAGGCAATAAGTGATAGATCCTTTCCTTTTGGATACCATAATCCAAAATCTTATGTTCCTTTGAGATATCTGAAAATCCTCTTCACTGCTAATACATGTGATTCCTTTGGTGCTGCTTGAAACCGTGCCACTTGTCCAATTTCCTGCATTACATATGGTATGGATGTTGTCACATATAGTAGGTTTCCAATCATTGACATGTATTGCCTCCAATCTGTAGACTTTGAATCATCATCTTTGCTCAACTTGCAACTGGTTTGCATGGGAGTGATAATTGGTTTGCAATCTTCCATTCCGAACCTCTTTAGCATTTCT
>JZKD02S2034958.1:0-13710 GCA_000966675.3 Picea glauca | reverse complement strand
ACTCAATGCAGGAATCTCACGGCTCAAGCAGAGAAACAATTGAAACTCATTCTCTCCTGTCCCTAACCTCATATGCAACTACATAAGCAGCATATAACAGATAAGCATAGAAAGATGCAAGTAAGCAGAAGCATAACATCAACAACACAAAAACATCCAACACATCCATGTAATTGAATCAAAGCTTTTCCTATTAATTCAATAACTGTACATGGAGGTTCTCCACAGACTCTCTGCTCCCTCTTTCTGCTTGCTCCTGTATCAATGAATGAGAATTCTCTTTAATGTACAAAGGAGGGTGTCTATTATTCCGTTTTCCCTCTCTACAGCTAACTGTCTAATCTACAGCAAAAATCTATCTACCAGCATTAAAATCAATTAAATGCCTCCCTATCTACTAATTAAATACAACTGCGTTAGGTTTTGAATGCCTCGTCCAAACGACGGCGCACCAATTTCCAAGTATTTCAAAATGTGCGCGCTGGCACTGTCCAGCTGTGTGTTCTCTCTCCGTGCGCGCTGGCTCGCTTGATGACGTGTGGATGCTCCTGCATCATATCCACTTTGAATTATAGTACACTCATCACTTCACTTTACCTCAAGGGGTTACTTTCTAACCATCTTAAACCACTTTCCTTATTTTAGGGCTAACCCACTTCTAACCATTTGTCAACTTAGTAATTTCTCCATTAACTTTATTATTTAAATAATTTATTTTTGATTCACTTTGAATTATAGTATACTCATCACTTCAATTTATTATTTACCTTCTAAAAATCTCTTAAACCACTTTGACTACTTTAACCTTTTGGGGCTTCTAGATGATTCATGAGGGTTCTCCAGCTTCACATGACCATAATTCTCTAACCATGAGGAGTTATGTGACGTTCCACATACCAATGGAAATGGAATGACATGTACTATCCATATAGAATAATATTAACTGCAAATATATCAAAATTCATATCGTTATCCATCAAACAAACTTGGGTCCATTACTCAAACCTGGGTTCTCCAAATTCCTTCAAGGGTTGACATCAATGACAACCAACCTTAATCAACACTCTGATATTGTTGTCTAACCAATGTGGGGGTTGAGGGGAAAAGGGAGTTGTTGGTTGGAATTGTTGCATGAGTCATTAAGTTGTGGAATTATCGAGTATTCTAATGTAATGTTTTTATATATGACAACATGTAAATTGTATGGTTATGTGCACTAAGGGAAGTGTAGTTTGTAGGGGGAGGGGAATGTAACATCCCCATTTTCAAACCCCAAACTAGTGGTGTATATTGTAAATGTAATTTATTTCCGAGAGACAAAATGATGTAATATGTAAATGAGGTAAGTTGAATATAATGAATAAAATGTATCGTCAGTTGCATATGGACATGGACGAAGATTTGGGGGCTAAGTATCCATAAGAGAGGGAAGGGGTACATAGGGGGGAGAGTTTACCCATGTCTATTAAACCAAAACCCATTTCTTATTTCTTTCTAAATTATTCATACCATGAACCTTCCATTAGTTGTTGAGTGTTCTAGAGCACAATCATTTAATTTATGTAAGAGGGTGGGTGTGAAAGCCACATCCCATAATTATTGAGAGCATGTGGGATGACTACAATCAACTTGAGGAAGAGTGAAAGTTGAGAAAGTAAGAGAAAGAAGGGAGATTTGTATGGGTAGGAGACCATATTTGCACATTCACTTTTTGCATGGAGAGTAGTTTTTACATGAAGTTGTTTGGACAACAATGGAGTTCTAAATGTTGAAGCTTGAAGGTAGCTATTGTGGGCACGTTTGGTCATTGTTTAGAGCTGAAAATTTATGGAGAAAGAGGATGTGTGTTCGGGAGTAATGTGTTGTTCGAAATTAGCCAAGGAAGCACATATTTTGTTGTTGGGTGAATTCGTGTTTGCAACTTTAGAATTCCTGAGGTCCTAGAAGTCATATTTCCTTTCAAAACTGTGTTGGAAACCTTGGAGGGTAGTGGAAATGCCTAATGGACTATGAGAAGTGAAGGGGGATTCCATCCCTTGGGTTGTGCAGGTTGAGGGGAAGAGAGATGGTGGACTGGAATTTGTTGTGATAATTGACTATTGAGAGTGGAACATTAGCCAGCCTTAGGGACCATCATCTCTTATGGATTCATAGCCCCAGCTAAGAGGTGGCTTGTTTTTGAAATATGGAACAAAAAGCCTGCAGTTCGGAGAAACATCTGTCCTTTATAACGGTTTGTACATTTGATAAGATAGGTGTTCTATTTGTTGTGCTTACTCATGTATAATGATGATATAGCTAATGTGAAATATACTCTGAGATATATTTGGTTATTATTTCTTGATGTGAGCAAAATGATGCATTCAAATATCTATTTAAGTGGTTAAATAATGTTGTATGCATTTAGTTGCTACACTGCATAGTTAAGAAATTGCATTTACATTTTTAATTATCATGGTCCATTGTGTAAGATGGAATGTCATGTTGTGTAGGTTGTTTCTTCATTTAGAATTAGTATCAAAAAACAAAATTGGGTCATTTTAGCAAGTGACATGATCCAGCTGGGGCCTAGGTATGTTACAAATTTCCATTAATATGATGTGATAGTTGAGGCTATAGTAACTCTTACATATTTTCCTTCATATGTGCATAGGATTTATCAGCCTCATATTGAAAAATGTAGAAGAATTTGTCATTTCTATTCATTCATGCATGAACTAGATTTATTGAACATTTTATGATAAATTGAAGATACACTCAGATGGGTTGGTGTCTAAACTGGTAAGTATGTTTATATTCTTCCATAATCCAAGAACTATGTTCATTTCTTGAAGTGATAATGGTTCCTCATGGGAAATATATCCCTTAAGAAAATTCTGGTGATGGTTTTAGGGAGTCTTACTATCTACTATATTTAGTTGGGGATATATTCTATCCTAATTCAAATCAATCCATCCAGTCAAAAGCACAGGAAATGGATAGTCTGTGGACCCAAAATAATTAGAATGATCCTACTCCTACCTGTTTAGCTATGGTAATTCCTATTTTCTTACCTTAGTCTTTAAAAAAATGATACTTGGTAGAGGCATTTTCTAAATTATATAGTTCTTCTACTTGCTTTGTGATCTTTGTAGATGGTTCTAGGGTTATAATGACTTTTACATCATATTCTATTTTTGTTATTATTTTATTACCAACCCTTGTGAGAAAGATTGATAAAGAAGAGTTAGTGGTAAAAGTAAAAAATTGGTCTCCTATAGAGAAGAGGGATATTATTTTTCGTTTTCTGATAGATGAAAATTCCATCCCTAATTTCTTTCCTATATCCCCATTCTTATTTTCTCCAGTCTATCAGCAAGTGATTTCAGTCTTGTTAGTTATTTTGCGAAATGATGATGGCCTTCCATTTGATGAGATAATTCTCTATTTAATGAATGATATAATCTCCCTAGTTATCGTGTCTCCCATTGAATATAATTTTGTAGATTGCATAGTTGAGGTTGTCCATGAACAATTATGTTTGTTTCATGATTTTAATACTTTCTGTTATCGACTTTATTTTATGTGTTTCTATTTTCCCAAGCTAAGTCCTTCCCTCATATTTCCTTTTGAAATAAATATGAACAAGGTAAACCCTTACCAATCACTGAATGGACTCTTTTTCTTTCCATAGATGAATCAAATGGAAACTACACACAATTCACTAGTAAATTCTTATTACATGTATACATTATCATTCATGGAAAAAAAAACTCTATCAATTCCTAAAGAATATAAGAATTTTATTCAATTAGGTCTTGAATTGAGTATTGATGATTGGTACTTGTACCAAGAATATAGCATCATCTTTGTTTACAACTATGAACTTGAACCTTATCTTTTACCTGTTATGAAGGAGGTTAGAGTTCATTCATATAAAGAGAAAAAAACTCTATCAATTCCTAAAGAATATAAGAATTTTATTCAATTAAGTCTTGAATTGAGTATTGATGATTGGTACTTGTACCAAGAATATAGAATCATCTTTGTTTACAACTATGAAATTGAACCTTATCTTTTACCTGTTATGAAGATAGTTATGAAGGAGGTTAGATTTCATTCATATAAAGAGAAGGGTCTTAGAGATTAAAGGGGTAATCATTTTCTAGATGGAGAGCATACATTACCTTTTGAAAGACTCGCTCATGTGAGAAGTTTTATTTTTTAATACTTTTATTCAATTCCTTCTTATGAATGCTTTTCATATTTTGAACTAATTTCAAGTAGTATGTTTCTTCTATCTATTGTTGTAAATTTTATTAAAATGTTATATAATCATTTACTGTGTTTAAATTAATGTGTATGGAATGATGGTTGACATCTGATTCTATTTTAATCATTGTTTTATTTTATAACCATGTTTGATCTTGTTAATATACGATGTTAGCAATGATTCATTTGCAATGAGATAATCGAATATGACTTTTATTTGAAAATATTATAGTCTTTAGAATTTACTACTCAATCTAGTGAATCAAATATTTCACAGGATTTTATACAATCTATATTCATTTTTCGTTTTAGATTGGTTTTATTTTAGGTCTTATATTTGTTTTTTCTATGAATTTACTTACAATCCCACAAGGACTTGAAATTAAATTTTATATCATTTTCTTGTTTAAATTCTTATTTTGATGTCTTCTTATATTGGATAAAGCTATCTGATTAGTTATTTAATTTTTTAGTATTAAATCATTAATAATAAAATTATTTTTTATTTGTTAATATAAAATTCCTTCTAATTCACCTACTTGCAAGAATTCGAGGGTTACCCCCTTTGTTTATTGAATTCTTTTAGCCTAGCCTAAGGAGTAGAGGTTTCTTGAAATCCTCCATAGTGTGCTTCATAATTATTTCATTTTTTAAGGAACAACTTGAGGAACAACATCCATTTTGGCGTCGTTGTCAAGGATCGAAGTTAAACAAATTATTTTCCTGGTAAATGAAAAATATTAGATTTTTTTATTTGGCGGTGAAGAGGAATAAAACAATAGATTTCTTGGTTATTTCAAGAAAAAATTTCAGTTAAAATTTTCACCTAGCGACTCTAATCTATTGAAGACTTCACTGGGAAGAAATCCCTCTTGTTGAAAAATAATAATATTTATTGGATATATTGAAAAAATGATTAGGTACATGATGAAAAAAATATTTCAACAAATGGTGGTTTTCCTACTCACTCCCTTGTTGCGCTTCCCTATGTATTTGAAAAATAGTTTTCTCTATTTTACATTGGGAAACATTATAGGATCAAATACCTTTATTGGAAAATGAAATTTTGATTTCCTCTTGGACTTTTCATTTCAGTAGGCCTTCTTCATCATTTCCTTTTCAAAACAATAGTAATCTCTTTACTCCATTGTCTTTTCAAAGTCCACTTGAGCAAGAAAATCAAGTATCTTATTCCCCAATAATCAACCAGATTGAAAAACCTTGAGAAAATGGTAAATATGCATCCTTGAGTTTTGAAAAGAAACAAATCTTTCAATTTACCATCGGTTCTTCATGATATACCTATAAACTATTTGAAATCCCTTCCAAGTTTCAATGGAAATGATGATGTTACAACAAAAAAACATATGTCAACCTTTCAAGATTATACTGACAATTTTGATATTTAGTATAATGATGTTTTCATGAGAATGTTTTGTCATTCCTTGGAAGGAGATTGCATAGAATGATTTAGAAACTTACTTGCTAGTTATCTAAGTTGTTGGATGGATTTTCATGATGCTTTATTTGACCAATGGGTAGAAAATAAAACCCATCATTACTATCTCTTAGTTTTACTCCATGAAGATACATAATCACGAGACTCTTACAGAATTCAATATAATATTTCAAAATGTTTATCTCAGTATGTCAACAAATATTCATCCCTCTAAAGCTACTTCTAAGGTGTGTTATGCAGCAACACATGAGCCTGATTTATTCTTCTCAGAAAAATAAGATCTTCTACCTTAGAACAAATGTTTTTTGATGCTCTAAAAATAGAAATAGAATGAACTTTGTGGGATTATGGGAAAATACCTAACCCTTATTCTAATGAGAATTTGAATATGAAAAATCATAAAGAAGAAAGATGACAGTTATATGAAAAGGATGTTGTCCCAAAACAAAATGAAAAAATACATTTGTAGTCTAAAGACATGATGGGACTAGTATGTTCCTATGTTGTTAAAGGTTCTAGTACATTTTTGCATTCCTATCATAGTTGTAATGAGGATAAGGTATATAAGGGAATTAAAGAGGAAGTTACATTTATATAACATCAAGGATATTTATACATTAAAACTAGAATGAAGTTATCCAAGGAATTTCTGAAGAATGGGTTGAAGAATATGAGTGTGGGAGAGTTTTTCTTTCTAGTTATCAAGAAGAACTTATTGTTCCTAGGTTTGTTGAAAGGGAGCTGTTAGAAGCTCCTCATAAGGATTTTTTTAACGATGAACTTATTTATGATACATATGAGAATGAGTTTGAGTTGGAAACATAGTCTTTATCTCTAGAAGCATACTCTAGTTTCATATATGGCTCTGAAGATGAAGAATAGGGGATTAAAGAGCAAGTTGACAATGAAATAGTAACCGAAGTTTTTGAAGAAAAGGAAGATATCGTCAAGGTTAGAGATGAAAGAGGGAGATTCATAGTTGGGACCGTTTTTTCACATGCAAAAAGAGTATGTGCCTATATCTACTCTGGTGAACCAAGATATTTTCACTAACAAATTTCAAGATACAATTAAATCTTGGTTGGAGTTTGTTCTATAAAAAAAACATCAACTACTTATACTTATAGACTTTTAAAGACACTACTTGTGGTATATAAATATAAATTTTGTATTTAGTTTGGGTCACAATTGTTTAATTTGATTGTTTTATCTTTGACTAAAGGCATTCATATATCTCTTTTTATAAACAAAATCATTTATTGGTTGCATTGGAAAGTTGATTTCGCCTAACTTGGTTACTTTTTCTAAATAGATTAGGGATGTTTGTACATAAATAAGCTTATTTCTAAGAAACAATATAGCAGTTTTAATTCTTCACTTATTTTAAATTAAATATTTTGTTTTTACCTTTTCAAAGCATGTACGGTTAGGATATTAAAAATAAAATAAAAAGTAAATATTTTCAAAACTTTTATGTCTGAATTATCACAAAGATATTAGTGGGAATGATATTCTTGATTGATGACTATGTCCCGAGTATATTTTCATGATGAGATTGGGGAATATTTCTAAAGAAAGTTGAATTTTTCTCATGATAAGGTTAAAAGGCATGTTCATCTAGTAATCATGTCCGAAAAATGGTTGGGATGTCAAATTTCAAAATTGATTATCTTAATTTACTTAAAGCCCCATATATATTCATAACATTTAAATTTGGTCCACATGGAAAGGTAGAGTTAGGACTATTGGGATGAATATATTAAATGCTTATACAATATGATTTGGACATATCCAACTCATCTTTAAAAACAAACATCATCTCTTTGTTTTTAAACCATATTGATTGCCCCCATATCAAGTAGATAAAACATAAATAAAATGGAGATGGTGAAAGGAAATTCAATTGGAAAATCCAGGTATTTATGTAGGGAATATGGACACCCAATGGAAGTGAAGCAAGGCATGTGATGTTGGGGTGACTACACCACATGATATAGATTCTTGTTGCCTATGCAGTGACACCAAGAAGATGAAGAAGGATTTCTCATATGAATCTGTTTTTTATTACGCAATCATTAAAGTCCCCTAAGAAATAACGCTATCCAAACCATGTTTGGATCATGTTATTGGTAAATAAACACCCATCATACAACGCGTTGGGTCTAAATGAGGAGCATTTAGGAATTTGTCATTCAATCCTAACCCATTATATATGATTACTTTAAGCAACACCAAAATAAACTGAAAAATGAATAAAAGGGAATCTTTATCCTACCTTAACCAAACTCATCATTCACGGTGTGTTGATATCTTCAGTCGCCATCAAAATTATCATTCCTACTATAGATTCATTAAAACATTGAGTGAAAAAGGATTTATCCTTGCATCAAGGCTTTGTTTATTTTCTCTAAAAATAATTTAGGAAGTTTGTAGTTTATAAATAAAAGAGAGTTCTTTCATGGAAAATATGAAAAATTAATATGATTCACATTTTGACAAGAATGTCCATTGTGCTAGTATATCTTGTTGGACAATTGGTTGTCATTGATGTCAACCATTGGAGATTGATGTCAATCGTTGGAGAAGTCAGTAAGCCCTAGATATGTGGTTGATATTGATGGTGAGTTAGTTTTCATTGATGGAGTGGTTGATGTCATCATATATCTTGGGTGAATTTGATGAAGTCTACATGAATCCTTAAAGGTGTGGTTATGGTACCTGAAGTTGATTGAGGAATATAGACATGAAGGACAATATAAATACAAGTAAGATACTCATAGATGGATAGTTCTTGTCATTTTGTTTCCAGTGATAGGTGGTATGCCATGTGGTTCCTCACAGTTGAGGAGTTATGGCCTTGTGAAGTTGGAAGCCCCGAAGAATGGTCAAGAAGCCCCTAAATGTTTACAAGTCAATTAATGAATGGGTAAAGTGGTTGTAACAAGAAAGTAAAGAATCCCTAAGAATAAGTAAAGAGTTTACATAGAAAAAGTGTAAATACACCTCAAGGAGTCTCTCATAAGTACACACACTTACATGTAATATCTATTTTATGAGAATGTTATGGTCTAATATTTTGGTCTATTGGTGAATTTGACGGAAAGTCTGAGGCAGTGGAGAAAGTGCAAAGAAAGAGAGAAATTTGTGGAGTTGCAGAGTGTTAGGATTTCTCTGTAACCCTAATTGAGCAGACCCTCGCAGGTCATCTTGAGGATGTCCCATGAGACACCGCTACAAGTTTCCCAGGGCACATCACACGAGGCCCCGCATGTCAGGGAGTCTTAGTCCTATGAGGCTAAGGAAAATTTGGCGGAAATGTTTGTACGAGGTTGTTGAAGGCTATGGAAGAGTTACATGTCAGT
The DNA here is from genome assembly GCA_000966675.3 of Picea glauca. Classification (NCBI taxonomy): domain Eukaryota; kingdom Viridiplantae; phylum Streptophyta; class Pinopsida; order Pinales; family Pinaceae; genus Picea; species Picea glauca. Next base: position 4,638 of record JZKD02S2034958.1, on the reverse strand, counting down.
ATTACAATACAAGAGATCAACTACAAGTTACATGTATGCCTATGTGATTATCTCTTATGCTTGGTGATGGTATGGTACATGCTTGAGAGGCATGTCTTGTTGATGCATGGTACATCTTGGTGATATCAGTATGGTACATTGATTAGTAGTACATATTGGTTTTATTGGTATATTGGTATCTGGTTTGGTTACATGGTGATGATGTTATATGTTTGAGGCTTATTATTGGCATACACTTGAAGCATTGACACATGGTGTATGGTTGTCATTGGTATTGATACATTGTTTAGGAATACACTTGGTATATGACAACACATGTATGAGATAGATCTCTTGGTGATGTTGGTACTTGGTTGAGGTACACCATTGATAGTACTTGGTTGGTATATCCTATGGTATATGGTGTATGGCATGATTTATTGATATGGTATATGGTTGAGATACATTGTTGGTACATGGTATGGTATAGGTGTTGATGTACATGGTTGATACATTGTATGGTATAGGTGTTGATGTACATTATTGTTGTACATGGTTAATACATGTTATGGTACATGATTGATACTTGGTATGGTGTTGATGTACATGGTTGATGGTTGAGGCATATGGTACATGTTATGGTGCATGGTTAATGCATGGTATGGTATAGTTGTGGTGCATGGTTGATGCATGGTTTGGTACAACTTTTGGTGCATTGTTGATGCACTTGTTGTGGTATAGGTTGTGGTACACTGTTGATGCTTGGTATGGTACAGGTTGATGGTTTGGTACATGCTTTGGTACATGGTTGAGACACATATCTTTTGATGGTATGTTGGTGATATTGGTACATGCTTGGTAAAGGAATGTGTCGGTGATGTTGAACATTTATTTGAGAGGTTTCCTTGTTATATGATCCATGTGAGAGGATTTGGTTGAGTATTGGTGATAGCGACAAGTTGGACAAGTTGATCCATCATAGATTGATGTGAAAAATTGGATATAGTGATAGGATGATCAGTGTCAAGTTGATAGGTTACAGGTTGGATACAGTGACTGGATGACAGTGATAGGTTGGATACAACGACATGTTGACAGGTTACAATTTGATGTGATGGTGGAAGTGACAGTGGAAATGGCAGTGATTGTGGTAGTGACAGTTGGTATACACTTATATTTCAAGGCAGTATGACGGGGCAAGGAAAGGGGGTTGTATCCTCCTTTTGGTTGGTTCTAGAGAATTCATGTAGTTGTATCTTCCTTCAGGTTGGTGCTTAAGAATCATGGGGTCATAGCCTCCTTCTGGATGGATCCAGAGAATTTAGGGAGTTTTACCTTCCTTCAAGTTGGAGCTTTTAAATAGGGGGTTGGTTCCTCCTTCCAGTTGGTGCTAGAGAATTGGGAAGTTGGTGCTTCCAATGAATGTATTCCTTGATATATATAATAAAGCATTATGTGGTTTTCTCCCATTTGGATTTCCACGTAAATTATGGTGTATTATGTACTTGAAGTGATGTTGTTGATGTGATGTTGCTTATGTTTATATGCTCATGATATATTGATGATACATTGATGATATATTGCTAATAAATATAAATATCGTATATTGTGGTTAAAAGTGGTATAAAGTGCTCATATTGATTCACTCCCCCTCTCAGTATTCCAACAATTTGTATCAGAGCGGGTCCTTCTAGAAAATATTTTAACCACTAGTAGGAAGATCATGGAGAGAAAAAAATTGTATAGAAATGGAATACCATAGTTCGATGGTCAGAATGGTATGAAGTATGAGATGTGGAGTAAAATAATTAAAAACAAGTGACAGGAACAGGGGTATGATTTTTGGTACTCAGTTGTTATAGGAAACATCAGTTCAATGAAGCCAAAGACTGCAACTAAGGAAGAATTGGAAAGGAATAAAAAAATTGCAATGGATTTCATCATGGAAGGATTACCTAATTCTGTAAAAGTCAAAGTGGGACAATGTTCATCAACCAAAGAACTTTGGGATAAGCTACAAAATTTCTACTCAAAGGAATCCCATTATACCACAAATCCAGAGAATGCTAAAGAAGATGCAAGAACAGAACAAGAAGAAATATTCTCATCATGTCAAATAGATTAAGAAGAAGAAGATTGTGAACAAGGCATAGTATATCTTGAAGTATAATTAATCAGTGCTTTAGACGAATTGACGAAAGAAAGGAAGAAAAACAAGTCTCTTGAGGAACAATTAGCTAAGAAGAATTCTCAAGAAAGTTCTAAATAATCCCAATAGGTCATCATGAATCTGAGATATTGGATAGAAGAAGCCAAAAATATTGAAGAAACATACAAAATTCAGATAAAATAAAAGCAATGTTTGGAGGATTAAATAGTTGCACTAAGAAAGGAAGCAATGGAAGTGAAGCAGTGTTTCGAAGACGAAAGAAAGGAAGTAGATAATAGAGAAAGTATTTTGAGAGATCATGTTAAGGGAAAAAATGAGGACTTAAATAAACTTAAAGAAGAATTTGGTCAAGAAGAAAGAAGAGTTGAAAAGGAAATCATCTTCTTGAATATCCAACTTGAAGAAGCAAATCTAATAGAAGAGGTCATGAAGATTCAAATGATGAAGAAAGAAGAAGAGGTTGAGAAGCTTGAAGAAGAAATTTTGACATTGAGATCCAAAATCATCAAGCTCAGCAAGAATGTTGAAGAGACAGAAACATCCATGTCATCAATTGAGAATGTTGAAGAGAAGCACTCTAGGTTGCCAGAAAAGAAGAATGAAGAAAAGAGTAAGAGTTATGCAGAAGTACTAAAAGGAAGGAATCGTGGTCATCTAGAATCAAAGAAAATTGATGGAGATACATATTCAATAAGACCCTCCACATTCAAGCCACAAAGAAGCTTCAATCATGATCATGATCAACCAAGGAAAGAATTCAAAAGGACTACACCACAAAGATGATCATTCACTCCCAAGTATGGAAATTTATTTTATGGTCATTGTTTTCTTTGTACTAACTTTGGACATAATGTTGTATATTGCAGAGCATATGGAAGAAATGTTTATAAAAAAAATACCTATGTGTCTCCCCACAACATTGAGTGTTACAAATGCCACAATTATGGTCACATAGCTCGTGATTGTAGAAGCATGATGGATATTTATATGAAAAAGAACATCGATATCATATATAAGAAGGCTTAGAAAATAAAACATGAACAAGTAAAGGAAGAGAAAATGAATGAAGGACACCCATAATTCATACTCTCAGGATTGTAAATAGTATGAAATGAAGAAAAGTCTACAGGAAAAAAGGAATATGTCAGATACATGAAGGTTTGGAGAAGAAATGAAAAACAAGAAGAACAAGTGAATAAAGACTAGGTCCCAGAGATCGCAAGAATTGTAGTAGTACAAGAAAGAAAAGAAGAGGAGGTGAATAAATCACAGGTCCTAGAGGTTGCAGGATTTGCAGCAGTAAGAAAAGAATAACAAGAGAACAAAGAACAAACCCGAGAAATTGTATTCTCAGGAATTGTAGTGCAAGTTCATAAAGAATCCACAGGAAAAAAGGAAGAACTCAGAGTTCAAAGAGATGATGAATCTACAGATGAAGATGAAGATCACTCTACATTAGGGAAGATTCCTCCATTATTTTGAGCCATCCGTCTTGGGGACTCCCAGTAAATATGAATATTGAATACGGGGGAGTCTATGTAGTAGCTACTACGTATCAGAGAACCATACTTCAAGTAGTTTGAAGTATTTTCAGAGACAGATTCAGAGTAGTTAGGCAACAGAAGTACATAGTGACAAATTGATCATTTCATAAGTAATGTTCCCATGCATGTATTAGTTTCCAGTTACACAAAAATAATTTTATGATTGTATTCGACGTATGTATGCAGGCAGGGATATCTTCAGTATAGTTTTTTCTAGACATGCAAAGTTTGATTTATAGATAGAGAAGACCAGTGGACACATTTGATTTAGATTGAAGAGACAAGAATATGTGATGATCAGTTGCAGCCATGAAGCTTTCATGATGGTGCAGTGATAGATGGGTCATCATTATGGACAGTTGAATAGAAAACTTGTGGATAGTTTGACATATGGACATAAATGGATACTTAACAAGTTATAAATAGGATACCACTGATATTTCTCTGACCCATGGTTGAGTCATATGGTATAGGTTATGGTGCATAGTTGATGCACGGTTTGGTACAATTGTGGTGCATGGTTGATGCACAGTTTGGTACAAGTAATGGTGCATGGTTGATGCACTTGTTGTGGTATAGGTTGTGGTACACAATTGATGTTTGGTATTGTACAGGTTGATGGTTTGGTACATCCTTTGGTACATGGTTAAGAAAAATATCTTGTTATGGTATGTTGGTGATATTGGTACATTCTTGGTAGAGTCATTTGTTGGTGATGTTGGACATCTAGTTGAGAGGTGTCCTTGGTATATGATCCATGTGAGAGGATCTGGTTAAGTATCGGTGAGAGTGACAGGTTGGATAGGTTGATTAGTGACAGATTGATATGATAGGTTGGATATAGTGACAGGTTGATCAATGAAAGGTTGACAGTGATAGGTTGGATACAGTGACAATTTACATGTTGATGTGACAGGGGCAGTGGCAGTGATTGTGGTAGTGACA
>JZKD02S2034947.1:38896-55519 GCA_000966675.3 Picea glauca | reverse complement strand
TAAATGCGAATTCAATTTTTCCAAATTGCGCTCATGGTTCAAAGACACTTTCCTAGACCAGAGTGATTAGATTGGACTCTGGGAGTCCAATCTTCCACTGTATCTTTTTCCCCAAATTAGTCATTTCCCCGAGTTCGCCCTCAAGTACCAAGCGTACTATCTTCCCAATCAGAGAGCTATCGTCTCATCATCTAGAGAGACCCTGTTGACCATTACAGCTGAAACCATTGACTAGATGATGCAAGTTCCCAGATCAGAATCCCTTTCCCCTCTCACCATTGAAATCTTAACCGAAATGTACCATAAATTATATTTTCCCCAGAGAGCGCAAATTTTCAAAATTTTCCTCCCTGAGAGTGCCCAATTCCCCAGGAAAATCGCCCTTATCAATCCTCCATGTTCTCAACAAAAGGTAATAAAGTCATTTCATCCCTGTGTTGTTTGCTCAGGTATTATTCAGATGAATGGGTGGATGAAACCATCTTGGGTTTCTTGTCTATTTTCTCCACCGAAGAGGAGGTCACCATCCAATTTAATTTCAGTTAGTTTCTGGATGATAATATTCACGAGCAACTTTTCAAGTTTCCTACAAAAGGCATGTTCTGATATTCTTCCATATTAGCTTACATGTTCCTTTTATTTCAAGCAAAGAAGTTCCCATTTTCCATCTAGAAACTGGACCAGGACGACCATCCACAAGCGGTCACCTCCTAGACATCTTTACCGAGAAATAACTCATCAGAGTTTAGTTTTAAACAGTTCATTGATCAATTTTACCACCCAGTGGTAAGCATGTTGAGTGGACGAAAGGAACCTAGGATTAATGTAGCGATTCACATGATTCCTATGTGTTAACTATTGGTGATGTTTATTCCTCATCGTTGAATGGTTTATCTTCCTTCATTATCATTTTGTTTTCTATATCTGATCATTTAAAAGAATTTAAAGTTGCAGAATTTATCTTCGTATACTTTGTTTTTGGCTTTAAAATATCTAAATGTTTGTCTTATGATATTGTGATAAATAAATTCTTGAATGCTTCTTTATTATAGTTGATTTTCTCATCTATTTCTGTTATCCATCACTTTAAATTCTCAAGGATCCAACATTGGCACTATCCTGCCATGTGAAGAAACCTTATAAAATGTGTTCTCATATCTCAAACATTAACACAGACCCCATAGCCCAATGGATGTGTCATCAATATTTCAGCCATTTTATAAAACAAAACAACACAATCCTATTTATTTAACTAGCCTAATATCTGAAACCTGAAACAAATCTAAATCTTACAGAGAGATCCTTCTCTGAAACTGGAAGGGCTAGATCCCAGTTTCGATGTGGTTGGATAAAGTTAACTATGATAAATTTCTTCTACCCCCAAACAACCTCAAGGAATTTATAAAACGTTAACAGGGCCCATATGAATTTTGGTGTTTCACCTTCTAGGGTTAGGTTTTTGGATGTCTAGGGTTTTGACATTCATGAGTAATATAAAAAATGCCCATGCAACCTCATTGTAATCCATTCTACTCAAAAGGATGTGTGTAGCAGCCACATATCTTCTCAGAGATAGCTACCACCATTCGAGCAAGTGTTTCAGTTCTGCAGTTTTACAGTTTCTGCCTTTTTCATTATTCAATAGAATATATTGTTCACTGGATATCTATGTTATTCTTTATATCTCTGTGTTTATTGTATTCAGTCTGTTAATCAATTCGTTTCAATCCTAAATCCAGATCAGTGGTAACAAAGCGATCTGCTCTTCATTTATTTTTCTTCGTGCATGTCCCCGACAAGATATGGGTACAAGAAGTTGGGACTCAAACCAATCAAGCCACTATAATATCAGTCGCGNCTGAAACTGGAAGGGCTAGATCCCAGTTTCGATGTGGTTGGATAAAGTTAACTATGATAAATTTCTTCTACCCCCAAACAACCTCAAGGAATTTATAAAACGTTAACAGGGCCCACATGAATTTTGGCGTTTCACCTTCTAGGGTTAGGTTTTTGGATGTCTAGGGTTTTGACATTCATGAGTAACATAAAAAATGCCCATGCAACCTCATTGTAATCCATTCTACTCAAAAGGATGTGTGTAGCAGCCACATATCTTCTCAGAGATAACTACCACCATTCGAGCAAGTGTTTCAGTTCTACAGTTTTACAGTTTCTGCCTTTTTCATTATTCAATAGAATATATTGTTCACTGGATATCTATGTTATTCTTCATATCTCTGTGTTTATTGTATTCAGTCTGTTAATCAATTCGTTTCGATCCTAAATCCAGATCAGTGGTAACAAAGCGGTCTGCTCTTCATTTATTTTTCTTCGTGCATGTCCCCAACAAGATATGGGTACAAGAAGTTGGGACTCAAACCAATCAAGCCACTATAATATCAGTCGCGCCAAGCCCAACAACAACCCATGGGGGATGAAAAGAAAGATTATGGAGCAGAAGATCCTATTAAAATGTTGCTTGAGGAAGCCCTCGCGCGAGAAAGGAACAAAATGATGGACAACTTCGCGCAGATCCTTCGATCACTGCCCAGAGGAGAATCATCTTCATCAAGAGGCCATGCAACCCCCTTCAAGGTACAAGTAAATTTTGATATTCCATTATTTGAAGGACTAATAGATGCGGATGTTGTAGATAAATGGTTGAATTTGCGCGAAGGGTATTTTTCAGTCCACAATTTTTCCGATAGGGAAAAGATCACTTTTGCGCTCCTCAAGTTCGTTCCCCATGTTAAAGACTCATGGGATGCTTACTCTGAACAAAGGGCCATGGAGGAATCGACAATGTTTGTGGTGGCCCCTACATGGGATTCCTTCCAGGACACCAGTAAACATCAGTACTACCATGTTGGAAGCTACGAGGACCAGTACACCAGATGGACCACCCTACGTCAAGAAAGGTACCAGACAGTACCAAATTTCACCAATATTTTCCATACCCTACGCACCAAATTGGGTATCAAATATTATGAGCGTCATCTGATGCTCAAATACCGCAACTATTTGCATAGATACATTCAAACAAAAATGGAGTTTCTGGACATCGTCTCATTGGGCATGACTTATAGATACGCTATCAAGATCGAGCAGAATTTAAGCAGATGTTGGCCCTCGACCAAGTTTTGTGGAAATGTTGGTTGTGTTTGACCATTTGTGGGAATTTGATAGGTTGGTCGAAGACGACGCACCCAGGTGAAGCGGAGATCACGGGATCTTGCCCATTTTGTGGGATTTTTGGGTTTTAGGGTTTATGTAACGAGTATGGGATGTCGGCCCATGGGTTTACCCATGCTTAGGCCTTTTTTAATGTATAAATAAGTAGATAGGAGATGTAAGAAGTTGTCTGTGGCTTTGTGCAAGTAAGTAGTTACGAGTACTTGTAATTGGCTTAGTGCATAACCAGTTGGCTTTGTGCAAGAATATGTGTTAAGGCTTTCAGAGCTAAGTGCAAGTGATTGTAAGAGGCTTTGTGCTATCCAGGAGTTGGCTCTGTGCCTTGACCTAATTCGAGGAAGGAGGATCTGGCGAGGTGAACACAGATCTTCGGTCCTTTGCAGAGTGGCTCTATGGATTTGTGCACAGGAGCAAAGGAATGTAAGAAATATTGAAGATCAATAAAGAAGAAGAAGAAGTTGGTGGACGTAGCCCCACACTGAGGTGAACCACGTATATCCCGTGTTGTTGTGCTTGATGCAATGTTGTTCATGATGATTATGTATCTATTTGTTTAGTTCATTGTTCTTGATGTGTGATAGGTAGATCCATTGATGCTTAGTGCTTTATATATGAATAAATGCTAGATCTTCTATGATGCTATGAGCTAAATGATTAGATGTGCTTAATATTGATTACTATTGCGTTGATCTGTAGTAAGGGTTAATCTGTGATTGGAATAAGAATCATGACTTAATGCATATTGTTGGCTAAGTGCTCTGTTAAAGTGTTGTAATTACAGATCTGTGTCCCAGCTAGGTTGTAGACACTTGAGTCCTGCAACCCCCCTGCCTCTACCTTGGGTGAGACTTCATCTACTTCGCAGGTGTTGTCGAAAGGGCCGCTAGTTAGAGTTTTTTTGGTGCGTTGTTGAAGCATTGAACCCTAGGTCTACCCCTGTGCCAACAAATGGTTCTGTTGTCGGGACGTGAAATTGTGATTGCTATGAATTGAAGAAAAGAGAAAGATTTGTGCGTAGATCTGTCACTGTAGTGCACAGTATTCTACTTGACTTGCGAAGCTTTGTGCTAGGAAAAAGAAGTCTGATCTGAAGAAAAGAGGTAATATCTTAAAGCTTTGTGATCTGATAAAGGAAAGATAGGTGGAATTTTTTTCTTCGAAAGTATGAATATAGGTATGTTTGATAGACTCTATCCTAGTCTAAAAACTAGGGCACAACTAGAAGAAAGAAGATTTGATCTGAATAGATTTGATAGAAATAGTGAAAGAGATGTTATTCCTATGCATAGAAAGAATTTTGGTACTAACAAGTGGGTGCATGAACCTAGAAAGAATTTTTTCAAATTGCAGGTCCATCACTGTGATCCCAGTGCACAATACAAGAAAGGTTGGGGATCGTTTAAGAGAAAGAGAGGATTGACACTGTGTTATAACTGCAGAAGGCTGATACATCTTGCTAAGGAATGCCTTGGTATAGGTCCTATTTGTCTTTGTTGTAAATTTGTTGATCATGAGGTTTTGGATTTCCCTAGAATGATTGATAAAATTGAAAAAATGAACCTAAGTCAAGAAAACTATGAAGAAGGTTAAGAAACTAAGGATATGTTAGAGAACTAGAAAGAATCAGAGACTATGTTATTACAGCTGAAAGAAACATTGAATGATCACAGAGACATCAAATTACCAAAGATCCTAAAAGAGAAGCAATGCATAGAAACAAGAATAGGATACTTCGACATAGACTGTGTTTTGGATGAGGAAACACAGGTGAATATCATGCCAGAAAGCACTTGGGAATTTCTGGGAAAGCCTGCTATGGTTGCTTCATTGGGAGGGATAGGATTTGTTTAAAGGAAAGATGATAACCCTATGTGGATGAGTTACTAATGTACCTATTATTTCTCATGGAACATCGACTAAAGAAGAATTTGAGGTCATTAATTTTGTTGGGAACAACGCCCATTTTGCACTCTTGTTAGGAAAGAATTGGGTTGAGAAAGATTAGATCAGAAGGAAAGCAGAGGAAGCAGCTACAGAACAAAAAAAGAAAGAATTAAGGGACTTCATAGACAAGAAAATAGAGCGATTAATACATGAACAAGAGGACAAGTCAACGCAACTAAGGGCCAGAGACTTAGCTTTCGATGTTGAAAGAACGCAAGAAGGCTTACAAAACCTGTCCATGTAGGAGAGAAGAGCATCCACCTTGGAAATAGTAAGAGAAGAAGTGTTACCTTCGAACCCTTTGAAAGACCCTCATCAGTGCGAAGTTACTATGCTAAGAGAAGATAAAAACAATAATGGAAAAAGGAACCCANCTGAAACTGGAAGGGCTAGATCCCAGTTTCGATGTGGTTGGATAAAGTTAACTATGATAAATTTCTTCTACCCCCAAACAACCTCAAGGAATTTATAAAACGTTAACAGGGCCCACATGAATTTTGGCGTTTCACCTTCTAGGGTTAGGTTTTTGGATGTCTAGGGTTTTGACATTCATGAGTAACATAAAAAATGCCCATGCAACCTCATTGTAATCCATTCTACTCAAAAGGATGTGTGTAGCAGCCACATATCTTCTCAGAGATAACTACCACCATTCGAGCAAGTGTTTCAGTTCTACAGTTTTACAGTTTCTGCCTTTTTCATTATTCAATAGAATATATTGTTCACTGGATATCTATGTTATTCTTCATATCTCTGTGTTTATTGTATTCAGTCTGTTAATCAATTCGTTTCGATCCTAAATCCAGATCAGTGGTAACAAAGCGGTCTGCTCTTCATTTATTTTTCTTCGTGCATGTCCCCAACAAGATATGGGTACAAGAAGTTGGGACTCAAACCAATCAAGCCACTATAATATCAGTCGCGCCAAGCCCAACAACAACCCATGGGGGATGAAAAGAAAGATTATGGAGCAGAAGATCCTATTAAAATGTTGCTTGAGGAAGCCCTCGCGCGAGAAAGGAACAAAATGATGGACAACTTCGCGCAGATCCTTCGATCACTGCCCAGAGGAGAATCATCTTCATCAAGAGGCCATGCAACCCCCTTCAAGGTACAAGTAAATTTTGATATTCCATTATTTGAAGGACTAATAGATGCGGATGTTGTAGATAAATGGTTGAATTTGCGCGAAGGGTATTTTTCAGTCCACAATTTTTCCGATAGGGAAAAGATCACTTTTGCGCTCCTCAAGTTCGTTCCCCATGTTAAAGACTCATGGGATGCTTACTCTGAACAAAGGGCCATGGAGGAATCGACAATGTTTGTGGTGGCCCCTACATGGGATTCCTTCCAGGACACCAGTAAACATCAGTACTACCATGTTGGAAGCTACGAGGACCAGTACACCAGATGGACCACCCTACGTCAAGAAAGGTACCAGACAGTACCAAATTTCACCAATATTTTCCATACCCTACGCACCAAATTGGGTATCAAATATTATGAGCATCATCTGGTGCTCAAATACCGCAACTATTTGCATAGATACATTCAAACAAAAATGGAGTTTCTGGACATCGTCTCATTGGGCATGACTTATAGATACGCTATCAAGATCGAGCAAAATTTAAGCAGATGTTGGCCCTCGACCAAGTTTTGTGGAAATGTTGGTCGTGTTTGACCATTTGTGGGAATTCGATAGGTTGGTCGAAGACGACGCACCCAGGTGAAGCGCAGATTGCGGGATCTTGCCCATTTTGTGGGATTTTTTGGTTTTAGGGTTTATGTAACGAGTATGGGATGTCGGCCCATGGGTTTACCCATGCTTAGGCCTTTTTTAATGTATAAATAAGTAGATAGGAGATGTAAGAAGTTGCCTGTGGCTTTGTGCAAGTAAGTAGTTACGAGTACTTGTAATTGGCTTAGTGCATAACCAGTTGGCTTTGTGCAAGAATATGTGTTAAGGCTTTCAGAGCTAAGTGCAAGTGATTGTAAGAGGCTTTGTGCTATCCAGGAGTTGGCTCTGTGCCTTGACCTAATTCGAGGAAGGAGGATCTGGCGAGGTGAACACAGATCTTCGGTCCTTTGCAGAGTGGCTCTATGGATTTGTGCACAGGAGCAAAGGAATGTAAGAAATATTGAAGATCAATAAAGAAGAAGAAGAAGTTGGTGGACGTAGCCCCACACTGAGGTGAACCACGTATATCCCGTGTTGTTGTGCTTGATGCAATGTTGTTCATGATGATTATGTATCTATTTGTTTAGTTCATTGTTCTTGATGTGTGATAGGTAGATCCATTGATGCTTAGTGCTTTATATATGAATAAATGCTAGATCTTCTATGATGCTATGAGCTAAATGATTAGATGTGCTTAATATTGATTACTATTGCGTTGATCTGTAGTAAGGGTTAATCTGTGATTGGAATAAGAATCATGACTTAATGCATATTGTTGGCTAAGTGCTCTGTTAAAGTGTTGTAATTACAGATCTGTGTCCCAGCTAGGTTGTAGACACTTGAGTCCTGCAACCCCCCTGCCTCTACCTTGGGTGAGACTTCATCTACTTCGCAGGTGTTGTCGAAAGGGCCGCTAGTTAGAGTTTTTTTGGTGCGTTGTTGAAGCATTGAACCCTAGGTCTACCCCTGTGCCAACAAATGGTTCTGTTGTCGGGACGTGAAATTGTGATTGCTATGAATTGAAGAAAAGAGAAAGATTTGTGCGTAGATCTGTCACTGTAGTGCACAGTATTCTACTTGACTTGCGAAGCTTTGTGCTAGGAAAAAGAAGTCTGATCTGAAGAAAAGAGGTAATATCTTAAAGCTTTGTGATCTGATAAAGGAAAGATAGGTGGAATTTTTTTCTTCGAAAGTATGAATATAGGTATGTTTGATAGACTCTATCCTAGTCTAAAAACTAGGGCACAACTAGAAGAAAGAAGATTTGATCTGAATAGATTTGATAGAAATAGTGAAAGAGATGTTATTCCTATGCATAGAAAGAATTTTGGTACTAACAAGTGGGTGCATGAACCTAGAAAGAATTTTTTCAAATTGCAGGTCCATCACTGTGATCCCAGTGCACAATACAAGAAAGGTTGGGGATCGTTTAAGAGAAAGAGAGGATTGACACTGTGTTATAACTGCAGAAGGCTGATACATCTTGCTAAGGAATGCCTTGGTATAGGTCCTATTTGTCTTTGTTGTAAATTTGTTGATCATGAGGTTTTGGATTTCCCTAGAATGATTGATAAAATTGAAAAAATGAACCTAAGTCAAGAAAACTATGAAGAAGGTTAAGAAACTAAGGATATGTTAGAGAACTAGAAAGAATCAGAGACTATGTTATTACAGCTGAAAGAAACATTGAATGATCACAGAGACATCAAATTACCAAAGATCCTAAAAGAGAAGCAATGCATAGAAACAAGAATAGGATACTTCGACATAGACTGTGTTTTGGATGAGGAAACACAGGTGAATATCATGCCAGAAAGCACTTGGGAATTTCTGGGAAAGCCTGCTATGGTTGCTTCATTGGGAGGGATAGGATTTGTTTAAAGGAAAGATGATAACCCTATGTGGATGAGTTACTAATGTACCTATTATTTCTCATGGAACATCGACTAAAGAAGAATTTGAGGTCATTAATTTTGTTGGGAACAACGCCCATTTTGCACTCTTGTTAGGAAAGAATTGGGTTGAGAAAGATTAGATCAGAAGGAAAGCAGAGGAAGCAGCTACAGAACAAAAAAAGAAAGAATTAAGGGACTTCATAGACAAGAAAATAGAGCGATTAATACATGAACAAGAGGACAAGTCAACGCAACTAAGGGCCAGAGACTTAGCTTTCGATGTTGAAAGAACGCAAGAAGGCTTACAAAACCTGTCCATGTAGGAGAGAAGAGCATCCACCTTGGAAATAGTAAGAGAAGAAGTGTTACCTTCGAACCCTTTGAAAGACCCTCATCAGTGCGAAGTTACTATGCTAAGAGAAGATAAAAACAATAATGGAAAAAGGAACCCAGTGACTCAAATCACAGGGAAGAAGGAAAGAAATCTCAACAAGAAGAAAGCAAAGTTAGAAAGAGTGCAGGAAGTCCCAGAGGAGACTTTGCAGAAGGTAGGCTTGCATAACTTGAACCTCGTCATAATAGCATAACAACGCAGAATGGAACTTCGCCACGACGAATCTATATGACCGTTGGAGGCATCCCAACCGTTAGAATGATGCTTTAGAATGACTAGAAACACAATCATTTCCAGAAAGATCGTCATTGGACCGCTGGGACCGCACCACAACGGGCCGATTTGTATTTATTGAGGCATTTCAACCCGTTGAAGGAATTTGTTACAACGTTGCTTATTTAATCCGTCGAATGCCGCACCGGGACCACTTTTGCAAATTGAGATATTAGAGCTAAAAGAGAAGTGATTGCATATCGCATTATGTTGTCTAAGACCTCGCCACCGATTCGATTAATTTGAGTGTCCATTTGCCTACCCAAATTATTTGATTACGAGCGTGCATGTCGGGCGACCTTAGCGCAATAAAGAAATTTGTAGAGGAAATTATGATATACCTCATGGCTGAGAAAGTCATGTCTGCAGGTATATAGGCATCGTCGACGGGCGTATTGCAAGCATCCCCCTTGACTACATGACGGTCTAACCAAACCGCGATAGAGAAAAGAAGCAAGCACCGTGATGATCTGGTGAACGCGAAGCAGATCCCGTCGGTCTTGCCTGACTACATCTTGCCTCTGGCTAGCGCAGTTAGTCGTGACAATGTATCACGTGACTTTGAGTGCACAATGATCACCGCGTACCTCCCGAAGGGGATACGCGCAGTAGGACCGTAGTTGAGACTGATCCTAGATCTCAAGATCAGTTATTTCAGCCTTGGAGACTAAAAGAACTATGCAATGATCTCACCGCATAGATACCTGACGAAGACGACTGGGAATAAGCCCAAGATAGTTCCCCAGCCATGGATTAAAGAGATCGTGTGGTCAACGATCTTAAACGTGATGAAGATCCCCCACTTCAATAGACATCAAGAGGTTAACACGTGCATTAAACTCTTCTTGTCATGCTAACATGGAGGTTATCTCTGGTTAGATAGGCGCGTGACTGTGGATCTGACACTGATCCACCTGATCACTGGATTGAACATGCAAGGACCATACCCTCAATAGTTCTACCCAGGCAAGGCTATAGATCGCTCCCTGGTGCAACGGATCAAGGAGACCTATGGTGATGTGGAGAAGGGGAAGCACAGATACAAGGTAGCCTCCATCCAGGATGGCACAGTGCGCCTAGATTGTCAACTGATAGTAGGCAAGATGATCAGAAAGAATCATCCTACGCAAGTCACAAGGTTCGTAGTTGACCTTGCCAGGAAGTGCGTCGAAGGAATGCAGATGAACTAGGCAAGCCACCTCATCAACGAGTTGGAGAAGGACTTCCACGAAGCGCAGGACCAAGGATACAAGTTTCAATTCAGTTGGTTTTTTATTCTCATTGCATTTGTCACTTGGGAGATGCCAGAGGGAGTGACCTTCTCGTAATTCAAGCCATCCGAGCCATTGTCCGCGAGGTTCTCCACCTTGTGGTATACAAGTGATATGGCGAAGCAATGGAAATCAAATGCGGTGTTCCACACTTACTACCTACATCTCAAGCGCGTCATTGAATCATTCCCCTGAATGACCCTGAACACCTTGCACACGTACAGGCCGCTAGCGAAGTTCCACGTAGACTGCCACTTCATCTACATCACTGCGCTCAGGGATGAAAGTAAAGAGGAGATGCAGTCTTACTACAAATTGACTGACGAAGATAGGGGGGAGATAACCAAGGAATGGCCAGTCGAGTTCCTTGTACCGGTCAAATATGCAGAACTCTCCGACCCTGACCTCATCAAAAGTCATGCGGTCACTCGGGTTGAGTATGATGGAATGAGCAGCACAAAGAAAAAGAAGAAAAAGGAAGAAGTGTAGGACATAGACAACGTGTCGGAGGAAACTGCGCCTGACTCACTTGGAGGAGGAGGAAGCGATGAAGTAAACCAAGAGGAGGAAGGGGAAGAATACAAGCAAGAAAAGAGTGAAGTGACACTGCCAAAGGATCCCCTTACAGAGGCTGAGATGTCAAAGAAAAGGAAGGTTTCCCCGAAGAAACCTTCAGCGCGAAAGAATTCTCGAGCCGATAAGCCTCAGTCACAGAATGTGCTCACCGTGGACGACATCGAGCTCATCATCACAACCATCGAGGATGCTTTAGAAGACATCCTGCAGAGACATGGAGAAAAACAGGAGTCGATGTATGATAGAATATAGAAGGAGCTCAAAGAAAGAGTAGCAGAGTTAGAACTTCAAGCAGTTCCGAGCACTCTGCAAGAAGTGTGGGATCAGAGGGAAGAGATTGCCAGGAACACAGTAGAAAGAATCAGGGCATTGGCCTCAAAATATAAGCAATTAAGTAATTGAAGTGTGCAGACCTATGAGCACCTTGCAGAAGACCCGGAGCTGAGGACATTAGAGGCACAACTCCAGGAGGCGAAGCAACAGGCATCAACTGTGCAAGCAGAGATGAAGCTTCTTACTGCAGTGGAGAACCTCTTCCTCTATGTCTGGATGGACTGGTTCTTGGTGAGTCAGGTTGGCAGTACCAACGATTGCTCTTGAATTTATGTTGGGTCATTCTCATTCTGTACTTCCTTTAGAGCTTGAAACTTGTTGGTTACTTCTAATTGTCGTGTTTTTTTCTTAGAGTTATGTGTTTTCTTTTGATTTCCACTAGGGTTTGAACTTTTCTTATTAGGAGGTGGTTAATCACTGGATTTGGATGCAACGTCTCCTTTGGCTCCATTTTCTCTTCCATTATTATTTTTTTGCCTTGCAGGTTGTCATCCTTCATTGGTTTCTTTAGGAGTTGCAGGGTTTCCTTGTGGGAGCTTAGGGAAATCACGAGAAAAGTGGTCATAATCATGGCAGGCCTTGTACTTGAAAGGGAGTTGATCATAATCCACCTTATGTATATGAGACCAATCATCGAGGGATAGCTTAATGGCTTCGAGAAGTCCCTTTTCAAGGTCCACTTCAACACAGATTCTAGGACAGTCGTACATAGGGGGTTTTGGATTTACCCTGTCAATATATTTCCCCAGAGTGTTAGCTATGCCTTTTAGCACATCATCTCCCCAACAATGAATCGGGAGATGGGGAAGCTTTACCTAGACAAGAACTTTCATGGGAATATCTACTTCAGGGTCAAAATTCGGGGTCCACCTATCTAGATACATATCTCGTCCCCATGAAGTGTGGCCCACTACGAAAAATTAAATCTCTATATTCCCTAAATTCAAAGAAGAAAGTGTAAAAACCCTTACCGCGGAAGACATGCTTGAGTCTACCTTTTATCAGAGGGATCCAGTTCCTAGTGAGCCAAGATTCCATTTGGCGAGGAGAAGGCCATAGTCCAGTGAACTGTCCGATGAGTCCTTTCATAGCATAAGTGAGGGCCTTCCATAGAGTTGAAACTCACGAGATCTGGATCTCAGGGATTAGATCTATTTTTTTAACAAATCACGTATGAGTGGGGTGAGTAGATTGTTTTCCTAGAGACGATACTAGATTCTTGAAAGCTTTCACATCCAAGTGGAAGTCGAGGAGATCCAGGCCACCCCAGACATGACTGCCTACTTACGAGAAAGCACTTAGAGGCCTACGACTAGGGTTCGGGCACAACCGCAAAGAGATAAAAAAAATAAAAAAAAATAAATTAATTAAAATTCTAACATGTTATCCAATAATATTTTCAACAAAATTTAAGCATAATGAAGTTATCTCAATTTTTTATATATGCATAACCAAAATTTAAACATCATAAAGTAATAACAAATTATACATATATGTTTTAAAAACAAACATTAAATTATTAATAAGAAAAAAAATTAAAATAGTAATTAATTTCACAAGCATTGAATTTTTATAATATAATAAAATTTAAAGAGAATTCAATAAAAAATTTAAAATAGTAATTAATTTCACAAGCATTGAATTTTTTTATAATATAATAAAATTTAAAGAGAATTCAATAAGATTAAAGAACTTTTTTTTTTTAATTTATATCAATTTTTTTTTTCAATTAAATTAAAAATCAGAGTGCGTATGTTTTCACAGTTCTCACAACCATCATCCACCATCACAATTAATTAAAATACATTGTAATTAGTAACAACAAATTCCATAAAAAATTATGGTTTCCACTAAAATTATAGAAGAATCATTATGAAGTCAGCGTATCACTTGCAAGAATTGAATTCAGGTGGGGAGAACAATAATCTTTCCTCCCAACCAACTAAACACAATTGATATATATATATATATATATATAAACATCATTGATCAAAGCTATTGATTAAAATCAAAGGCTTTGATCATTTGAGAGCAAAGTTGGAGCCTCCGGAAATGTGAAATCGTTTGGCTCCCAAATGATCAAAACCATTGATAAATCAATCGTTTTTGGAGTCCAAACACTTCATATAATTAATATATAATCATTGGTTGTGTTTGTTCCAAATTTTTTATATATATGTTCATTGGTTTTAGCTCAGGTTTGGTAGAATCTATGCAATGAGAATGGCTTAGAACAAGTCGGGCAATTTGAACCTTGGGCACATCAATGACGGAATGTGGATGCTATCCAGAGGTACTGGACCTCTTGTACAKGGTTCTCTTAAGGCTATTAGGATCAACAAACTTGGGACTACTYTGTAGCTGGCCCTTAGCCTGATCWCAGTGGAGACACCATTACCCTTCATACTTAGTTGAGCGWTTAATTATCGTTTCCACTGTCACTTCCCTTMTTTTTTATAGTTTTCTCTTATTTCAACTATGGGTCCTTTGCTCCTTGTMTTTCACGACGGTTTATTTAGGATTACAAAGTAGTTGGTCTCAGCTAGACCCTTGTGGAGGCTCCTCTTTTCGCTCATCTGGCGGAGCTTAGTTTTTAGTTGATTACCATACTATCATGTCCGTTATTTTTTCGACCTAGTTTGTTTTTGTGGGTACGAGTTTTTTCTCGATTCTTCGACGGTTTTTAGTGTGGGATCTCCTTTCCATAGATCATATCCTTGCAATGACTCTTTACTCACCTATCAATGGAGGCTGTATTTTCACCTGAAGGTACAAGTAGGTGTTTGGGTTTCGTTGCCTGACTCACTAAGCACTGAAGCATCTTCCCATGGAAGCTGAAGTCAACAATCTGATGGGAGCTGCAGATGAAGACATTTGGCGGAGAGAAGGGCTCTTTACCTTGGCGGATGCGCTAGAATTTAATACTTCCTTAAAATCTTGTCGGGATTTGACTCCTATCCGTATTCTTCCATATTCGATGCTTTTTCCTAGAGAGGCTACCTCCTCGTAACCATTTTGCAATGAACGACCCCTGAACTCTCATGCAGTGCGACCTCAAGAGGGTGCTCATACTACATATTCTTTTGAAGAACCAATGTCTAGGCCAAGTCATTTTGGGAAGGTGGTAGGAGGTATTCCCCGAATTTCGGGTGCGAGGAAGCCATACTTATCGGGTGGCAGTAAGTCCAAAATGTGGATATCGAATCACTGTAAAAGAAAATTGATGTTGGGGGAGGACATCGGTTTGGAGGATACTGTAAGTATTTCCCTTTGCACATTGGTAGGATGCTTCTCTTATAGAGCGAGGTGCATTATGCCATTGGTGGATTAGGTTAGTGAGTTTTGGACCCCGTTGGTGGGTTATGCGCCTGAGGTAGTATTCTTAACAAAAGGTTGGTTCGGGTTTAGATTTAGGAAGGCCGATGATGCGACTCTCATACTAGATAAACTTTGGGTTTATGGAAGTGACAGTTTAATGTTAAAATGATGGCATGTCAATTTCGACCCGACGTTGGAATATTTCCGACTCAGGCATTTATGGATGTTACTACCAGGATTATCGCTACATTTGTGGAACGTGAGGGCTTTCGAAGCCATTGGAAACATACTGGGTAAGTTTATCAAAGTTGATGAGGTGTTGTTGGGAGTGGTGGATAAAAATATTTGCAAAGTTCTTGTGGAAATCGAAATTCATGCGGGCTTGATGGAGTCACTAGATATAGTTTGGAGAGGTTACCATTGGACACAACCTTTGGAATATCTGGGAATTTTGTTTAGGTGTTCCCTGTGTAGAAAGACCCGACACCTGAGGAGGGGCTGTCAGGGAAGCTCGAATGAGGAAGTTTCTAAAGGTACTATGCTGGACATGACAACTCGGGTTGAGTCGCCTGATGTGGATTCGTGCGGATTCAGTCCGTTTGGTCTGGAGTCCTAGGAACCTTCTCAGCTAACTCAAGCAGATTCACTCATGGGTAAGTTAAAGTCCATCTGTCCTTCACTTTTTTCGTCTTTAACCTATTGGGAAAGAAGCTTTCTGGATTCCTCCAGTACTCTTGAAGTGTTAGGGGGTAACAAACTGGTCACAATTTCCAATCGGGACCATATTGTCATTTCCTCCGAGGACCCACCTGTGGGGGTCTGAGTTGGAGGGAACTCTTCCTTCGATATTGTGTGTGAGACTAGGGGCGTTAGTGTCTATCCTCCATATCTATCGGAGGAAGTGCTTATTAATAAACTTGATAAGCCGCGAGGATTGGAACCTTCGCAAGGGGACATAGACTGCCACATAGGCACTATAGATACTTTCTACCCTCTAGGTTTCAGGGAGTCGAAAATGGGGGATAGTGCTATTGGGGAGGTTCTAGAGACACTTGTACCTTCTTATAATAAGGTTTTGTCACCAGTCCATTTATTGATTTTTCAGGGGAGGTATGTCTACCAACACATAGGGTCTGAGGGGGACCCAAACCTGTTGGATTTAAAGGGCCTAAAGTTAGGAAAGAAGTATACCTAGTCGAAGGGTTTAGGGGCGAAAATCTCCTCTATAAAAACACAGAGCGCAAGAAAAAGGAAAGAGAAATTGGAGATATCTTTTGAGGTTTCAGTTCTAGTTGTCATTGTAGAAATTGGGGCGCTTAGAGTAATGAAAGCCTTGGCGAGAGAAAAACCATGATAATGCTCTCTTTAAACATTGGAGGGGTGGGGGGGACCCTGAAATCTGCCTCCCTCCGAAGACTTCTTTGGAGGACTGCTCTGGACATTATTTTTCTGCAAGAAACTATGGTGGAGGATACAAAGGCTTGGGACTTTATGAATTGTTTTTTTCCTAACTGGATTTTCTGTGCTATAAGTGTTGTTGGAACCTCGGGGGGTTTGTTAGTATCTTGGAATCCATTAATGTTTGACTTCTGTCCTTTTCTGTGCTGTGGTGGAATCCTTTTAACAGGTACTTGCTTGGAGCTTAACCTGCCGGTCACATTGCTAAATGTGTATGGGTCGTGTGTGGACAAAAAATCTTTATGGGAAAAGGTGGCAGTTAGGGGGCCCTTGGATCATCAAAACTTGATT
>JZKD02S2034947.1:19081-38886 GCA_000966675.3 Picea glauca | reverse complement strand
AATGCATCACATTTCATTGTGGAAACTTATGATAGCGCCATTTTGTGGATTTTTTGCACTGCTTCTTTTCATTTTTCCACTAAGGGGTTAGAACACAACCTTCTAACATCAAAACAAAAAACCTCATCCAACTTTATGCTTATTTTATTGAAAGGGAAAGCAACTAACCTATGTCCTAATCTATTTACCTAACACATTTAACCCAAATTAGATTGTTGGGCGAAAAATTACTCTACCTTGGGGCTATTTGATCAAGTTTAAACAGTTTGATCAAATTGATTCAACCTATCTACTTGGTTAATACTAAATAGTTTAGCCAAGCTTTATTCACTAATCCTATCAGCATAAATTCAAAAATACTTGACCATGGTTAGACTGTATCGATCAAGCCATCCTTATTGCATGGGGCCTTATTATTTTTCTTTTATGCCCTCTTTTATTCTTTTTCTTTTTCTTTTCTTTTCTTTTATAAATAATTTGTAGAATAAAATATTATTTACAACCAAAAATACAACGAGAGTAAAAATTTCCAGTCACCAGTTGATCCTATGAAACATAGGGTTATAACAGTGGCTCCACCTGGGGATGGTGCTCTCCTTGTGAGGTGCCAAGAACCTGCTTCCTGATGTCTGTAAAGATCTTCTCCATTGCTTATTCTGCTACCTGGTTTGTTTTATTTTGAACATTTGGTGGCATTGGTCAGTGGTTTAGGGCCTTCTCCGCGGGCTTCAACCATCTGATCAACATCACCCACACATAACTTGAATGTAAAAGAAATGGTTTGTACAGTGGAAATGGGTGTCTACGGTCTTTATTGGGGTGGTAAATAATGCTTCAACATCCTGCCATTTATAGGTCCACCTGGTAGGTCTGTTCCATCACTGTCTTTGAGTAGAAAAGTGTTATTTCTTCTAAATGCCTGAATGATGTAAGAGCCTTTCCAAAAGTTATCAAACTTTCCATGTTTACCCTTATCTTCATTTATGGAATCCCACTTCATCACCAAGTCGCCTAACTCAAAGTCATCCTCTTTAGTTCTTCTGTCAAAAATATTTTTGATGTTTTCCTGGATAACCTAAGTCCTGTTATACACTTCTTCTCTGGACTGTTACAACTGGATCATCTAATTTATTCTTCTGTGGGTATCATTTGGCTTTGCTTGCACCTCTTGCAACAGTTTCATAACAGGTACCCCCAAAGAAGAAGGAAAAACGACCTCGGTACCATATACCAAATGGTATGGGGACATACCAATTGATCTTTTGGTGGCCAGTCTATCATCCAAGAGCGCATGAACTAACTTATTATGCCAGGACTTCTTGTTCTCTTGTAGCGTTTTCTTAATGATATTCACCAGACTTTTATTTGAGGACTCAACCAACCCATTTCCCTGAGGGTAATAAGTTTTTGAGTGCCCCAAAGTAATGTGGTACTAGATACAAAACTCTATAAGTATGTTGGATCTGAAGGTCGCTGCATTGTTAGCTATAATTTTCCTAGGGCATCCAAAGCGAGACAAAATATTAGTTTCCAAAAATTTAATGATGACAGAGTCAATGACTCGCCTGCATGGTACAACTTCGATCCACTTCGTGAAATAGTCTGTGGCCATGAGGATCCACTTGTGTTGGCCCGAATAGGGTGGATGTATCTCTCCAATAAATTCTAAACCCCATTGTTGGAATGGAGCGTCAACCGAGATGGGTTTCATGGGTAGAGGCAGAAGTTTCTTTTTACCTTTGAAAATTTGACATTTGTGGCATGAGGCGACTTTTTGATGCACATCAACGAACAATGTGGGCCAGTGAAAACCATCTCTGATAATCTTGTTAGCCGTGGTCTTCCAACTTAGATTCCCACCACAGTCCCCTACATGGAAATCCCACAATACCTTGTCACCTTCATTTTTCAATAGGCAATTAAGTAGGATACCTCCAGGGTCTTTCTAATAAAGGTTTCCATCTAGAATACAATATTTCAAAGCTTTCAGTTTAATAAATTTAGCTTTGGTATTAGTTATACCATGAGGAGCTTGTAAGTTATGAAGTGCAAAAATGAGGTCTGCGTACCAAGGAGAGTTTAAGAATACATATTTTACATTTGGAGTCACCTGCTCTTCCTGCTCGTCCACTGCAACCAAAAAATTAATGTCTAAAGCATGAAAATTGGATTCAACCATTAGTTTGGCCAAACCCTAACCTTTGATCAGTTTAGTAGGTTTAATCTCTATATCATATTCCAGAATAACAACAATCCACTTTCCTCTCCTACCATCTGGATTATCCTAAGTTAGGATATCCTTTACCACTGCATTTGGAACATAAGCAATTGTGTGGGAATGGAGAATATAGACTCTGAAATCTTTTATGGCCTTCACCAGGGAAAAATCTTGTTTCTCCATTATATTGTAGTTAAACGCAACATCTCTCAAAGATTTACTGAAAGAGGCTATGGGTTGCTCGTACCCTTCACTGTTTTTCTGCAATAGTATTGTTGCGATGGTATGTTCATATGCAAAAGAGAACAAAAATAAATCTTTGGTGTAATATGGACTGATCAAAACCAGGGCTTGTGTGAGTGCATGTTTCACTTTCTCAAATGACTATTTAGACTCGGTGTTCCATCTTATTTTGGTGTCTTTTTTCAGCATATTTGTGATGTTCCTGAGAAGTTCGGCCAAGTTGGGTATGAATCTTCTTAGGAAAATTATTTTACCAATGAATGATTGCAACTCTTTGATGTTCCTAGGGTGTTCAACTTTCTAGATGGTCTCTATTCTGTTGGGATCTATTTTAATTCCATCTTTAGAGATTATGTGCCCCAACATCTTGACTTCCTCTAAATCGAAAAGGGTTTTCTTGGGATTTAGTGAAATCCCAAATTTTCTACACTTCTCAAACACTCGTCTAAGATGTTGTAAATGTTCCTCGTCAGATTTGGAGTAGACAGTCACATCATCCAAATAAATGACTATAAACCAACCACGCTCATCCACAAAAGAAATATCCATTTCTCTTTGGAAAGTGGCACCAACGTTCATCAAACCAAAGGGCATTTTCACATACATGAAAGTTCCCCAGGCTGTGGTGAAGGTTGTTTTCTTCTGGTCATCTGGGTGGAAAAGGACTTGGTTATAACACGAGAAACCATCTAGTAAAGAGATCCTACTGGCCCCAACTAACTTTTGTAAGATGTGGTCCATTTTAGGCAAAGGGTAATTGTCTTTGAGGGAAACCTTGTTCAGGTTTCTGAAATCAATGCAAAGCCTGATTTCGCCAGTCTTCTTTCTGGTAGGAACCATATTAGAAACCCATATGGAAAATCTCAAGGGGACTATAGTTTTGGCATCATACATTTTTTTTTAATTTCCTTTTCTATCAGGGGGAGTAAATTGGGATTGATTCTCCTAATTTTATGCCTAAAAGGTTTTTGTTCTTCTTTTATTGGAATTCTATGTTGTATGATACTTGTGTTATAAGATTTTAAATCCTCATAACCCCAAGGAAACACATCAACATATTCCTTAAACAATTCAATGTATTTGTGTTTTTTCTCAGGGGGTAAAGATTTGGAAAGTTTTATCATCTTGGGTTTTTCCTCTGTTCCTCTGTTACACTCTTCGACCTCTTTACCACTAGCTTCAATCTTGGGATTTTTTGCTACATCGTTAAAATAAAAAAGATCTTCTAATGAGACCAAACCTCTAGGTAAAACATTGTTTTTCAAATTCAAAACATCAAAGTCTTCATCATTTTTATTCATTTCATCTAAATCTACTTTATTTACACTATCATTTTCAAAAATTGATTTATTTACATTGTCATAATCATTCTCTAAATCTATATTTGTACATTCGAAATTATTCTTACACTGCAGAAAGTCCTTAATCTGATCGTCATTGCCAAATACCTTCCAGTATCTGATGYTATCTAGGACGTTTGGTCTGCACTTCACCTCTRCTGTGTATTGATGATTTGGTTTAAAAGGTGTTTTGCATGTAGCTTCTGACATAGCCAATCCATCTACCAGTATGTTCTGGGCATTACCTRCAAGTCGATTTCAGTGAAACATTCTAAAAAATCTAAAACAACATTTCTATAGGCTCTGAGTCTAGGATTCTTAGCTGAATATTCACCTTTAATTTGTTTAATGACCAGTTCAGAATCAACTCTTACCATAATCTTTTTGGCACCAACCTTCTTTAGTAGTTTCAGGCCAAGCATCAAAGCTTCATACTCAGCTATGTTTTTAATGCATTGGAAATCCAATTTGTAAGAGTGGCTCTCTGAATACCTAGATTTGTGATTATGCAACCAAACTCCAGCTCCATCTCCCTCTTTGGTCATAGCTCCATCAAAATCCATACTCTAGAAATCTTTTGGAAGTTCCTCACTTTCTACTGTTGCAGTGTTTCTTACCTCAGTGATTTCTTTATCTTCTTGCGGGTCAGGTGCATCATCTCCCAACTGAGCAATTTGATTATCCAGGTCACCATCATTGTACAATATGAATGAATCCATATTAGAGTATGCATATTATAATGGGTACTTATGTGGTTTTTCCTAACTGCTGACCATATACTTCATCATAGTCTCTCTGTACAGTCTTCTATGTTGCCCAAATACTGGGACGGTAGCATAAGACATATCTAATTGCAAAGTGCCTTTCAACTTAGCTCTCCAAGATCTAGATAATAACATACCATATTTTGGGGGAATGTCTGCAACCATGATATCCATCACCATACTTTTTGCTGGGATTTGAGCTAGGGTGATACATAAATATTTAATTAGCCCTATACATTTGACCTTGCTAGAGTCAAAAGAATGCAAATCCTTGTAGGGTCTAGTGACCTCAAGCCCCAACTTCTCCATCACAACTTTAGGCATCAGGTTGTGAGAGGCATCATAATCAAGCATATTATTGTGTGAGATTTTGTCATGGATATTCAAACTAATATAGAAAGGGGGAACAACATCGTTATCAGTTTGTCCATCTACTTCAGGACCAAACAATATATCGGGTTGATCATCAGTAAGATTTACAGTGTCTAAGTGTGTTACTGATCCAATATTCAATGCTTTTGTACCTATCTCTGGTTCAATGCTTAATTCTTTAATCACCTACGACCTGTAAGCGTTTTTGCTCATCAATTCAGATAGGGGAATAAGAATTTTCAATTTGGCTAGTTCCCCTTCCAAGATGAAAGTAATGGAAGTCTTGCTTTGGCTCTGTACTTCTGGTTTTTCTGTCATGGTTCTTTGGGCAGAAGTATTTGGTTGAGTAGTAGATGCGACCTCGGTTTGATTTGATCTTTGCGAAATTTCAGGATTTATTTTCGCAAAAGATTCGACATTGTTCTTCTTAGGGGATTTCTTGAGAGAAGTATCTGAGGTTTTCTTGGCCTCAGTGGTTTTCTTCGTTTCAATAGCCTTCTTTGTAGGATTATCGTTAATCTTCTTACTTCTTAAGTTGTATTGTCTGTGCACCTCCATTATAATATTCTCAAAGGCCTGTTATTTTGTTTCCTCTTCCTCCTCATTCACCTTTGTTTGTGAGAGGAGAAAAAGCTCATGTTATTCTTGAGTAAGAAATATGGAGTCATCATCGTGAACACCCATGATGTTTATGTGAGTATCATCCAAATCATTGATTACCTCCTCCCCATCATCAACATAGTTCTCCTGAAAAGGTGGTCTAATCTGTTGATCAGGCCCCCTTTGCTCTCTTTGATCTCTCAGATCTCTCTGATCTCTCTGTCTGATCTGGGGAGGGTTCCTTCTGAAGTTTGGATTTGTGATATGAGGGGTAGGTTGGTTTTCTCGGGGTGGATTCCTGTCAGCGATGGTTAATATTTCCATCATTCTCTCCATACTTCTGACTATGGAATCTAGTTTAGCATCTGAAGAAGACGTGGAAGGCTCTTCTTTGATTGTAACCCTTCTCTTTGTTCTTTGCCTAGCCCTTCTAGCTAGTAGATTTTCTTCTACGCTTACTGCACTTTTATGCATGTCTTCTAGAGTGACGAAATTCCTTTCCCTTATTTGATATCACATATCAACATCAAATCCATCAGGGAACTTGATTAAATCCAAACCTTTTGGGGGTTTAATATCAGTTGGAATTGTGCTATAAAGATTGTTGAAACGAATGCAGTAATCTTGCATTGTTTCCCCTTGATTATGTTTGATATTCTCATATTCTGATAAAATCTGGAGAGGATTTTTCTTTACCTCCCATCTGTCAAGGAAAAATTGTTGGAAAGCAACAATGTCAACTATGGTAGCATGGTGTAGTGCTTTGAACCATTTTTTGACTTCTCCTGTCAAACTTTGTGCAAAAAGTCTCATCTGGACGTCTGCCTCATCAAATTCCTGCAAATCAAAATAATCATTCATCTTATCAACATGTTTTTGTGAATTTAGAGGACCAGTACCATCAAACTGAGGAAGTCTGGTTTGATAGTCTTGAATCATGGCATGTAAAGGAGCAACCAACACCAAGGGAGCATATCTTGCTGCCATGATTGGTGGAGGAGGCTAAACAACAACTTGTGTGATTGGAGGGGAAGTGACAGAAGAAGTAGAAGAGGTAGGGCTAGGGGATGTAGAGTGAATTATTTGATGTTTGATGGAGGTTGCCGCAATAGTCAGGGTAGAAAGTTCTACAGACTCTTGAAAGTGAGCTTGGTACAAAGCCTGATCAAGATTTGCTACTAGTTCTTCTAACTTGTTGAACTCTTGAAGGAAGCGTTGATCAAACTCTGTTCTGGGAGAAAGTATTTCAGGGATTCTAGGTTGCAGGATGGTTTGATCTAGGATCATCTCACTTACAAAGCTGTCAAATTTAGTTCTAAAAAGGATTTTTTCAAAGGATATGTCAAACTCAAGATCCTGGATGGAAACTAGCTTCTCTAGGAGAGAATTGGACCTATGAAGAGTACTGTGACTCCCAGAACCTTCTACATTGTATTTATTTATGAGTAACTTTTATGGATCGTCTACTGCTGTCGCAGGTTCTGGATTGGGGTGAGATCTAGTGTAAACTCTTTTAGGAGCCATAATTTTTAATTTTTTAAGAAATCTTAAACTAATATATACAAACTTTAACAACCTATGAACATTATCTCTTTATAAGTTAGATTTTATGATTCGTTCATAAATAAAGTTTTCTTTATCTAGGGAAAATAAATCATAGGATGAAAGTTTGTTCAGTTCCCTAGTATTGTCGCCACTATGTTAACGCTCTATAAATTCCCAGAGGTTGTTTGGGGGTAGAAGAAATTTATCAGAGTTAACTTTATCCAACCACTTCGAAACTGGGATCTAGCCCTTCCAGTTTCAGAGACGGATCTCTCTGTAAGATTTAGATTTGTTTTAGGTTTCAGATATTAGGCTAGTTAAATAAATAGGACTGTGTTGTTTTGTTTTATAAAATGGTTGAAATATTTCTTACGCATCCATTGGCCTATGGGGTATTTGTTAATGTTTGAGATCTGATAAAAGATTTTATAAGGTTTCTTCATAGGGCAGGATAATGCCAATGTTGGATCCTTGAGAATTTAAAGTGATGGATAGTAGAAATAGATGAGAAAATCAACTATAATAAAGAAGCATTCAAGAATTTCTTTATCACAATATCAGAAGACAAACATTTAGATCTTTCAAAGCCAAAAACATAGTATACAAAGATAAATTTTGCAACTTTAACTTCTTTTAAATGATCATATATAGAAAACAAAATGATAACGAAGGAAGATAAATCATTCGACGACGAGGAGTAAACATCACCAACAATTAACACGCATGAATCCTGTGAATCGCTTACCACTCAACATGCTTACCACTGGGTGGTAAAATTGATCAATGAACTATTTAAAATTGAACTCTGATGAGTTCTTTCTCGGTAAAGATGTCCAGGAGGTGACCACTTGCGGATGGCCATCCTGGTATGGTTTCAACATGGAAAATGAGAACTTCTTTGCTTGAAATAAAAGGAACATGTAAGCTAATATGGAAGAATATCGGAACATGCCTTTTGTAGGAAACTTGAAAAGTTGCTCGTGAATATTATCGGCCAGAAACTGACTGAAATTAAAGTGGATGGTGGCCTTCTCTTCGGTGGAGAAAATAGACAAGAAACCCAGGATGGGTTCGTCCACCCATTCATCTAAATAATACCCAAAGAAACAAAACAGGGTGAAATGACTTGATTAACTTTTGTTGAGGACATGGAGGACTAATAAGGGTGATTTTTCTTGGGGAATTGGGCACTCTCAGGGAGGAAAAGTTTGAAAATTTGTGCTCTCTGGGGAAAAGATAATTTCTGGTACATTTCAGTTAAGATTTAAATGGTGAGAGGGGAAAGGGATTCTAATCTAGGAATTTGCATCATCTGGTTAATGGTTTCAGCTGTAATGGTGAATAGAGTCTCTCCAGATGATGAGACAATAACTCTCTGATTGGGAAGATAGTGCGCTTGGCACTTGAGGGTGAACTCGGGGAAATGATGAATTTGGGGAAAAAGATATAGTGTAAGATTGGACTCCAAGAGTCCAATCTCATCACTCTGGTCTAGGAAAGTGTCTCTGAACCATGAGTGTAATTCGGCAAAATTGAATTCGCATTTAGGCTCTGAAATTAGGTAATCTTTGTCGGCCAGAGGGATCTGATCAAGATCGACGGGGGGTGGTAGAAACGAATTTTCATCGATCTATGAATGTTTGGACTTTGGCGCCATTCCTTCAACTGATACCTGCAAAAGTTTGAAAAAGAATGACGTTGACTATGATGTCTAGAGGTTAATGGAGGTTGAAGGTGAAAGGGCGAAGAGGATGATGATTTCAGCGACGTCTGGATCGTGAATGGTGAAGAAAAGGTGAAAAACGGGATTATCTGGGTGAACGGGTATCCGTTGGGGTGTGGAAGACAAGTCAACAGACTTAATGGATAGGTTTGGTTGCATTGATTGGCCAATGTATATCTCAGAGATGAGGTGGAGGGTAGCATATTAGTGACAGGTTGCGTGAGGATTATGTCGAAGATAGGGATTGGGCTATAAGTAGATGAGATGTGATGGGTGACAGTGAGTGGGGAAAAAGGTACGCTGACAGAGTAATGGCACATGACTTGCGAATGTCGGTAGTGCAGTGTGACGTCATATGTCGAAGGTGGTATGGAAAATTTGGTATGGTGGTTTATCGGAGGGGGAGGGGTAGGCGGTAATCGGTTTGGAGCAGGGGGGGAGTCCGAAATAACATAATTGAGCCACGTTAGGATGGGGCCCGCCGAGGAATACCATCATTTCGGACCCCCCCGCCCCACCTAATTAAAGGTAGAACGGTTGGGGGGTCTGATATTACCTGTTGGCTGTAAATCTGAGCATTGTTTGCTCAGTCGTTGATCTCGGTGCACCCTTTAATCGCGGAGCGCGCATCACATTTCATTGCGGAAACTTAGGATAGCGCCATTTTGTGGCTTTTTTGCGCTGCTTATTTTCATTTTTCCACCAAGGGGTTAGAACACAACCTTCTAACATAAAAAAAAGAACCTCATCCAACTTTATGCTTGTTTTATTGAAAGGGAAAACAACTAACCTATGTCCTAATATATTTACCTAAAACATTTAGCCCAGATTAGATTGTTGGGCTAAAAATTACTCTACCTTGGGGCTATTTGATCAAGTTTAAACAATTTGATCAAATTTATTCACTAACTAACCTATCTACTTGGCTAAGATTAAACAGTTTAACCAATCTTTATTCACTAATCCTATCAACATAAATTCAAAAGACTTGACCATGCTTAGAATGTATGGATCAAGCCATCCTTATTGCATGGGGCCTTATTATTTTTATTTTATGTCCTCTTTTATTCTTTTTCTTTTATTTCTTTTTCTTTTCTTTTCTTTTATAAATAATTTGCAGAATGAAATATTATTTACAACCAAAAATACAACGAGAGTAAAAATTTCAAGTCACCAGTTGATCCTATGAAACATAGGGTTATAACATGCCCCTATGGGTAAGTTGATGTAAGTTGGTACCTCAACTTCCCAGGGTCGTAACTTTTGCATACGACCTTTGTTTTAGGTACGTGATATCCTGTTGGAAAGGTCTTTCAGAGAACTACACATTCTGCTGTCAAACTTTGACTTCGTCTACAGTTTAATTGTGGCGAGCCAAAAAAAAAAAATGTTTAGGGCCCCAAACCAGCCCTAGAAGTACAACAAGATGTGTTGACATGTAAACATACAAAATAAGCCACTTGGATTAGGCGAGAGGCCACCAGTATCCACCTGGAGGATGTGTGGGGCTTCAGACATCCCGAGAAGTATGGAACCCATAATTACAAAGCAATACAGAAGAACGTGTTGAACAAAAAAAAACGACAGGAGCCAGCTAGAATAGGTGGGTGGCCACCAATATCCACCTGGATCACTGTGCCACCAAAAATTCAACCATTGTTGAATGAATTTAGAGATATTATTGGAGATGATCTACCCACAGGTTTACCTCCCTTGAGGAGTATATCACATCAAATTGATTTGATACCAGGATCAAGTCTACAGAATAAAGGTCTTGATCAGATGACGCCAGCAGAGAGTGGGGGATTGAATAGATAGGTGCAAGAGTTTCTTGACAGAGGGTTGATTCGAGAGAGTTTAAGTCCATGTGTTGTACTAAAAATTTGATGCCAAAGAAGGGATGAGAATGGAGAATGTGTACTAATTCACAAGCTATCAATAAGATTATTATTAAGTATAGGTTTCCTTTACAAAGGATGAATGACCTCATGGACTATTTGAGTGGGGCGAAGTACTTTTCAAAGATTGATTTGAAGAGTGGGTACTCAGATTCATAGAAGAGAAGGTGATTAATGGAAGATATCGTTCAAGACTAAGGATAGGTTGTTTGAGTGGCTAGTCATGTTGATTGGGATAACCAGTGCCCCTAGCACATTCATAAGAGTTATGAATGAAGTTTTGAAACCATTTTTGGGAAAGTTTGTTTTCATGTATCTAGATGAAATTTTTATTTTCAATAAAACCAAAGAATAACACCTGGAGAACGCGAGAAAGGCGTTACAATGGTTGAAGGAAGAAAATCTACTATAAATTTGAAGAAATGTACATTTTTGAAGGAGGAATTAGTGTACTTTGGATTTGTGATTTCCAATGAAGGCTTGAAGATGAATTCTAAAAAGGTAAATGATATTTTGGAGTGGCCAACACCAAGGTGTGCATTTGATGTGAGAAGTTTCCATGGTTTGGCGAGATTCTACTGGAAATTTATTTAAAATTTCAGCAAGATTTGTGCACCACTTATTGAATGCATGAAAAAGGGGATTTTTAAGTGGACAACAACAACCATGAACTCATTTGGAGTCTCAAAGAAAATGGTAATTGAACAACCAGTTTTGGTGCTTCCAAATTTCAATAAAGTGTTTCAAGTGGACTATGATGCAAGTAGTTCAACAATTGGAGCAGTTTTGAGCCAAGAAGGAAGGCCAGTTGTGTTCTTCAACAAGAAATTGAATGATGCTAAGAAGAAGTACTTTGTTTATGATCAATAATTTTATGTGATTGTACAAGCTTTGAAGAAATGGAAACATTACTTTCTACCAAAGGAGTATTTCTTATTTATTGATTATAAGGTGTTGTAGTACATCAATAGTCAATGTAGGTTAAATCAAAAGTATTCCAAATGAGTATAATTTTTGAAAAGTTACTCGTTTGTTTTTAATCACAGGTCTAGAAAGTCAAATAAAGTTGCAGATGCATTGAGTTGAAGAATAATGTTGTTGAATACTTTGTCATTTGAAGTTATTAGCTTGGAATGCATGAAGGAGTTGTATGCAGCGGACACATATTTTACAAAGGCTTGGAAAGTGTGTAAAGTGCCTTGGAGAATTGATAGGACGTTGTGTTTGGATTTTAATATTCAAGAAGGTTTCTTGTTCAAGAACCATATTGTGTGCATTACACAGAGTTCATTGCGGATGGAAATTGTTAAAGAGTTTCATAATGGAGGTTTGGGTGGCCATTTTGGCATTGATAAAACCATAGTGTTAGTGAAGGAAATATACTTTTGTCCTAGAATCAACAAGGATGTTAAAAAATTTGTTGAGTGTTGTAGAATTTTCCAACTAGCAAAAGGAAAGAGTTAAAACATAGGATTATAAACACCAATACTGGTACCCAAGAGGCCATGGGAAGATATAAGTATGGACTTCGTTTTGGGACTACCTAGAACGCAGAGTGGTCATGATTATGTGATGGTTGTAGTAGACAAGTTTTTGAATATGGCACATTTCATACCATGCAAGAAGACCAATGCTACTAAAGTGGATATTTATTTTACAAAGAGATTGTGTGGTTACATGGAATGCCAGGAAGTATCACTTTGATAGGGATACAAGATTTCTTGGACATTTTTGGGGGACAATTTGGGATAATATGGGTTCCAAGTTCTTGTACAATTCAACATATCATCCACAAATAGATGGATAGACCGAGGTCGTTAACCATATCCTAGGGAATTTGTTCAGGAGTTTGAGTGGAGAGAATCTGGGACAATGGGATTTTATCTTCGCTCAGGCTGAATTTGCTTACAACGATTATGTTAATAGATATGTGGGAAAGAGTCCATTTCATATTATTCATGGAGGATCACTGAAAGGATTTTTTGATTTGGTTAAGTTTCCAAATATGGAGGACAAAAGGAGTGTTGATGCAAGTGAGTTTGCAGAAAACATACACGAAATGCATGAGCAAGTTAAGATAAGTATACAACATAGAAATATCAAATATAAATAGGAAGTAGATTTGCAATCCAGAAAAAAGGTTTTTGAATAAGAATAGCTAGTAATGGAACACTCGAGGAAAGAAATATTTATGATAAGTACGTATAGTAAACTAAGTTACAAGAAAATTGGACCATGTCAAATTTTGATAACAAAAAATTATATACATATAAGTTACATTTTCCAGAATATTTTGACATTTCTCTAATATTCAATGTGGCCTAATTGTATGAGTTTCATGAGGGAGTAGAGCCTAATGAAGAAAGTACCCTTGATGAATGGAAGAAATAGCTACTTGTTAAACCAACCAAAGAGTTAGAGAAAATCTTGGTGAAGAGGGTTAGAAAGAGGACCGAGAATAAGGAATATTATGAATATCTAGTTAAGTAGAGAAATAGGGGTTTCGAAGATGCATCATGGGTTTCTGAAAATGAGATAGCACACCTATGAGGATATTCAACCATTGTAGAACCTACAATTTCATCTACGTGTGTTGAAGCTCATGTTTTTCTTACCAAGGATGTCTAATGCAGGAGCATATTTGGCCTCAAGCAATCTACATCAACCAAAAACATTTCGATTTCAAGTTAATAAATTGTAAGGTGAGATAAGTATTGCAACTCCCATTGTTGTAACACATGTTGTTGTAACATTGTTGTTGTAAGACTGTGTTGTAACATGAACTTGTTGTAACATAGTGTTGTAACATGTTGTTGTAACATAGTGTTGTAACATGTTGTTGTAACACGGTGTTGCAACACTCTTGTTATAACACCGTTGCTACAACACCCACACTACAACTCCAAGGGACGAGAAATTATGTTAGAATGCTACGAATATTGACTCCACATGACTTGTAATAATTTTGTGACAAGTCGTAGACTAACTGCATGATGAAAAACAAATAACTTGAAATAATTGAGGAATTTAACCGCTACGGTTGTCTAAGTTTACAAGGTACATTTGAAAAATGGATTAGAATTTGGATAGTTGTAATTTCCCAATGCCCAATGCAATTGGTGGAGGAAAACAAGAAAAGGTTGGAAAAAAGGTGGTTCGGTTGCCAAGAAAGGAAAGAAAAGAAAGAAAGGGAAAGAAGAGAAGAAAACATGAGTTCATATGGGAAAAAAAAATAGTTTAGTTCAACAAAGACGGAGAGGAGAGGAAAAATGGAAGAAGGGGCTCCTGCAAAAGAAGTAGATCAGAGGAAGGAACACCATGTTTTTAGTGGGACAGTGTAGAACAATGAGCAAGATTTCCAGTCATGGAGTCTAAATGAGTATTGTGCTAGATTTAGCTGAAAATGTAATGATACTGTGGAAGACAATCTTTTATCTTGTTAATAAATTTTATTGAGTCCCTGTTTAATGGTGTTGTGTCTTGTTTCCATATTTTTCCCGTGACTGTAATTTCTCTTGGCATTATTTAAGTTGTTTGATTTATGTTAATGTTGTTAACTGTTAGTTTTGTACTCTGTGGGTAGAAACCTATTTGTGTAGATGATTTAGTACAGGGTTGAGGATGATTGAATTATACCACACGTAGTCAACAATGCTCATATTTTTTTATTCTCAAAATACAGTCTATGCATCCTTAAACCCTAGAAGGATCAGAAACCCTGGAAGAAGTAGAAGTGTAAATGGGGTATTGACCTTGTTGACCCTGCCAACATTAACTGACACATTTCGTCCAAACTTTGAAAAAAATAATTGGAAGAGTTGGCCTATTGCTTTCCATATGGATGGCTAATTTCAACCCATGAACCACATCAATCTCATTGACTGCAACCTTGGGGTAAATATTCATTTTTTTAGGTTCTCAACTTTTGGAAAGAATATCAAGAAGTTGATGGTTCTTTGGAGAACAAGAGATGACACACTTGATCCTGAATATCAATTCAACTCGAGAATCTGTGTAACTTGCAAATAGTCTTTTTGTAAGTGGTACTTTTTAAAGTTAAGTTGAATTACATTGTAATCATGTGAATTTTCAGTAAAATCCGACACCCTTCATTTGTTGAGTTTGAATTATAGACTCTCATTGTTAAAGGGTGGAGTTGCAAGAAACCCTTTGAAGTCTAAGTCAGTATTTAAATGGATTGAATTGAAGAATTATTAGAGTTACTGAACACTCTAATACTCTCAACTTTCGAAGATATGGTCACAATTGACAAAGAAACTCTTCAGTATGTTCTAACTTGTTTGCAAGTTTTGAAAAATAAAGTAGAACTACTTCAAACTCATACTCAACTTATTCATGTTGAACTTCAAAAAAAGAATCTTCAACATTCTGAACTAGTCCTTGTTTAGAACAACCCTCTATTTGATGATGATGATGATTCAGATCAACAACCAGTGCAAGAGAAACTCAGTGAGACAACTTCATATACAAGTGCAGATGAAGACAAAGTTATGAATGAACAAGTTTAGCTTTCTCTTTCCAAGTCAATCATCAAAACTTGGGAAGAAAAAGAGACATTAAGCACATAACATGTATCAGATATGAAAATGAATTTACATCTCATATTCAATATTATACCAAACCAATGTAGTTCCAAAGTGCTAGATTTCTTCAAGAAAGTTCATATTCCCCTACTCCAGTTGAAGAGAAGATTCATATATGCCAACATTGTAATCAAGTTGGACATGTGGAGGATTAGTGTTTTGATCTTCATCCTTGTGAGCATTGTAGAAAGAATAATCATTCTTTAGACATATGTTCCAAATGCAAGAAATCTGCAAGAGTAAACAACCATTATGGGAGGATAACTTCTTGGCAATGGTCATCCATGGCCAAGAAGATATATCAGTCATACCCAAGAATTCATTCTCGAGTATTGACACATCTTGCAGGGGAAATATTTTCATCTTATCACCTTGTATTTGACAGGGGGGGATAATATCAATGATTGGGAATCAAGCTTAATGTTTCAAAGTCCTACCAATTGAACAAGAACAAGTGAACCAATAGCCGAGCCATCAACATGATTTGGTTTGTGGTCTTCCTTAAACCACCATTTAGTAGAAGACTTACATCTTCTGCTAAACAACAATTTGTGGTCATCTTAAACCTCCATTTAGTAGAAGACTTACAATTTCTACTAGACAATAGTTTGTGGTCATCTTTAAACCTCCACAGTGATAGCACTTCCAATTAGTAGATGACATTAGCTTCTAGAAAAATTAGAAAATGTTATGGGAACCATTGAGCCTTAGATCCAAGTTCCATAGTTTGTGGTCCTCCTTAAAACCACTAGATTCATTCCATTTAGTAGAAGACATTAGCTTCTTCTATCCATTTGGTTTTTGGTCATCCCAAAACCATTAGATTAAGAGAGAACATTCATCCATTGGAATCTATCCACTTCTATATATCAACTCTCTATTTGGACTCACATACAACCCTTTGGATTAGGGGGGGATGTTGGAAACCTATTTCATTAGGGTTATGGTATTCCTCACTTGAGAAGGAATATGAAAAGACAAATGATAGGAGTGTTCATCGAGAGTCTAAGATTCCTCTTGGAAGACGAATCCAAAGGTCAATCTCATGCATTTATATGTGTATCATATTAATGAAAAAGAAATCCACGCTTGTCTCCATTTGTGCATTTTAACAGTAAGTAGATCCATAGTAATGCAAGTCTTGCGTATGTGTGTGTTGATTTATTGACTCTAGAACAAGGTAAGAAAATTCAAGACATAAAACAACTTCCTTATAAAAACATGCTTCACTCCAATGGGCACATGGAAAACAACGTTGACTTGAAGTGGGTACTAAAGATCATATTCATACACTAATAAATCCTACCAAAAGTTGATTGGAGTTCTCTGTTATTTTGAGTCTTAGGAATCCAAGAATAATTGGGTTTGATGTCAATACCCATGAATGTTTATTACATGGTTTTGCAATCATGAACTAGATCGTAAGGTTGTTCATGCTCATGTGATCAAAAGTGGAGATGGATTGATATATATGTGGTGTTGTATAATCAACATGTATGTCAATGTTGGAATATGAAGGATGCAAGCAAAGTGTTTGATGAATTGCTTGAATGTGACCTAGTTTCATTGAATGTTTATGATTGTAGGATATGATAAGTTTGGCATCATGAGAATTGCATGCAAGCTATTTAACAAAATGTTTGAATTAGATATTGTTTCATGGAATACACTAATTGTGGGATATGCACAGAATAGTGAGGGGGAAATGCTTTGAAATTATTTTGTTGAATGCATATAACATGTGTGGATGTGGGTTGAACCACCTTTTTTAGTGTTCTCAAGGCACATGCAAGCTTAGAAGCTTTAGTTTTGGGAGTTTAGATCCACAATGTCATTGTCAAAATGAGATTGGATTTGGGTGTCTTTGTAGGGAGTGCATTGGTCGGTATGTATGGAAGTGATGCACACTAAGTGTTTAAAAAAAATGCATGAACAAAATGTGGTGTTGTGGAATGCTATGATTGATGGGTATGCTGAAATGATTAGCCTTCGTAGGCCTTCAAACTCCTAATTGAAATGCCATGGTTATTCCTAAAGTTTATCCAATCCGCGTTTTCTAGTATTCTCAAGTTGTGTTAAAGTTTGGGATCTCTTGAAGAGGGCATGCGAGTACATAATAATGTCATTAAAAGTAGATTTATTTTAGATGTGATAGTGGGTATTTCTCTTGGTGTATATGCCTAGTGCAGGAGGCTATAAAATGGTAGAGATAGTGTTTAGTATGATGCCTATGCAAAATAGTTTTGTGTAGAATACCATTATTATAGGATATACTCAAAGTGGAGATGGTAAGGAGGCCTTCAAATTGTTTTGAAAAATTCTATGTGTAGGTTTTAATCTAGATCAAGTTTTGTGTTCTTAGTGCATGAGAAAGCTACTAGATCTCCATCAAGGTGTATTACTACATAATTTCATTGTCAAAATTGGGTATAACTTAGATGTTTGTGTGAGAAATTCTCTTGTTTATATGAAGGCCAAGTGAAATAATAAGGCGAATGCAGGTGTTCGACAAAATCCATATCAAATATATATTCTCATGGCATGCATTTATTCTAATCTATGTGTAGAGTGGGCATGATGAAGGGTTTAATGTTTTTTTTAAAATGCAAAATGTAGGGACAAAATCATATCAATTTACAATTTTTAGTGTCTTGATATCAAGCACTAGCCTAGAATCCTTGAATCAAGGCATACAAATCCATAATTATGTTGTGAAATATAGCCTAATCTTAGATGTATTCAATTGTTGGGAGTGATCTACTTGATATGTATTAATATGTATTGTAAATGCAATAACATAAACAATGAAAGAAAACTATTTAACATATTGTAAGAACAAAATATAGTATCTTGAAATGCTATGATAGAAGGATATGACCATAAAGATGACGATGATGCCTTGAAACTATTTTTTCCAAATGCTAAAGTTATACATGAAGGAAAACCACATCACTTTTGCTAAGATATCATGCAATGTAATGGATTTTAAAACTATAACCAAATAATGTTTCCAAACATGTGTAACATAATCCCAACATATATTATGAAAAAATATAGGGTATATTAAGCTCAAAGATGAAAATATGCTTCTCAAATTAGAATCTAGCCAATATTTAGTTGTTTGCTAGAGTTCCATATTTAATTATTCTTACAAGATATTATCCCTTCTAAAGTAACATTCATAATAATGAAACTAATGAAATGACAAGCACTACTTATAATTTGTTTAAAATGGTATTATGAATGCATACACAGTACTAAATTTCAATTATATTTTCACTTTTTACTTATCTCCAATATGATGGTTTATCAACTTTCAATCTTTTTAAATCATTTATTTCAATTATATTTTCACTTTTTACTTATCTCCAATATGATGGTTTATCAACGTTCAATCTTTTTAAATCATTTATTTCAATTATATTTTCACTTTTTACTTATCTCCAATATGATAGTTTATCAACTTCCAATCTTCCTAAATTATTCATATAGGAAAATATGTCAATTTAGCGAGAGTTATGCCTTTGTTCAAAAGCTATGCACTTTTTATACCTCGGTAAAGCTATGCACCTCTTATACCTTGCTTGTGTCTCATACATTTACAAATTTTTTTTAGATACGTGAGTGTCCTAGATTTTATAACTTAGGTGTAACTATGGATGGGTAACTTGGAAAATTTATATAAATATTCATCTTTCGTTTGAAAGCATAAATACTCATCTTGCTTTCTTAGAAATCATTTATCTTATATTCATCTTACTTTCTTGAAATCATTTATATCATTTATCTTAATTGACATGATATATACCTATCAACTATTTTTTTTTTTTTAATATATTTGAAATATATTGATACTTAATGTCATTTATACAAATAATAATTTCTTTAGTTTTCTAAGTTTGAATTACAAATATTACATTCTATAAATTTATGTTTCAAGTTCTATTTAATTGGACTCGACTATCCTTCCCTATAAAGTTATGGAGTAGTGGCATTCCACATTTTGCAGTCTGTTGTATGACTCTTACTTTGCAACCACATGGAATAGTTTTTCTAGCAGTTTAGGAACCGTTACCATTGACAAGTAAGTTTTTTTATTTAATGTATTTTTTTAGAAGTATAGGTTGATTTACTCTTTAGGTTGCAGTTCATTTATATTTAATGAGATATTTTTTATCTTTATATATGATACGAGGGACATTTTTTATCTTTATATATGATATGAGGATGAGTAATTTAATAGAAAAAATATAATATTATATTATGTTTTTTTGTTTTGTTTTTGTATTGGGGGAATTGGTAATTGGAGGTTCTCGTACTCGCGTGACATGGGGTCAATCCCCGCCGTCGGCTACCACTATAACCCCAGGTGTAACCACCCAGCCCGCAAGAATGGGGCACAAGTAAATCCGGGTGAGAATCGAACATGAGACTTCGTTTTACAAATTTCCTTCCATTTACACGACACTTGCCAATCCGTCTACACCCGTACGAGCAT